>AYEL01092278.1:0-40858 GCA_000484575.1 Olivierus martensii | reverse complement strand
TGGTTGTGTAACTGATGGATAATTTGTTTAATTATACCTTTAGTTTTAAGGTTTGTGAATATGTAATATTGTGTAAGTGTTAAAGGTTAACTCCGCTTTAATTATCATTAATCCATTTTTATATGTCAACTGACTTATATAATTTAAAATTCTAATTTGAATTTAAACAATTGTATTCTGAAATTGTATTCCGTTAATAGGAACGTATGTAACATTCTATTCTAGAATTCTGTTTGATTTGGTGATTGTGCCTGATGATGGTCTATGACCGAAAACATTAGCAATTTTTTAGAATAAAACCTTTTTCCTATACTGCTAAGTAGTGCTGAGTTATCATTATATATTCTGTATGTATTTTTTATTATATTTGATTTATCATTAATGAAAGAAAAATTCATTAAAAATTGAAAACTTAATGAAATTGTCTAATTATGCTGTAATGTAGATGAAAATAATTTTATTTTAATAAGGTAATTAATTTAATTTCTTTAATATTGTTCATATCAACTAAACTAAAATTTTTGTTAGATCCACTAAAATTAATACAATTTCTCTTACTGTAAAATCTAAATAAAAGCAAACAATAAAACACCTTACTGAATGTGCTAATTATTTATTTTTACTGAAAATATAAATATTTAAAAATTTAAAATATACTCCCGGTATATTGTTATGCGAATATCAAAATAATTTTCATAAAATTCTATTATTTAAGTGGTATCAAATTTTTATTTTATTAAAGATTAATTGGAGAAAAGACAGTTATCCTTTGAATGCTGTTAATCTTGCCAATGTTCATATTGAGAATGAACAAATTGTCATCAAAGAAAGTCAGATTTTAAATTCAGGCCAATACAGTTGCATGGCTGAAAATGTAGCAGGACATATCAGTAGAGAGTTCCAAGTGAGTGTAGTAGGTCAGTTATCAATAATATAATTTATTTTATTGTTTATTTTTCAAAATCACTTTAATTGACTAAAATGTTCATAATTTGAGTAAACAAATTTAAAAAGTAAATTTTTGAATAGAAAATCACCATCAGTTTCAGAGAATCCTTGACTCATATAGATTTAACATATTTAAATCTGTATTAACATAAAGATTTCATGATTTACAAGTAAAATATACTGATCAAAACAGAATTATAATGCAGAGATACAACCATTTTTCTCCTAACTTTATCATTTATCACATAATACATGGATTTTATGTGCTTATTAGGCTAGCTTTAGTTAACCAGCCGGCCTGGACTGAAACCTATTGAAAAATTGAAGATGTGGGACTCTGAATTGAGTATGATCCTCCAAGATAGTAAATGACTGCTTTACTATGTAAATCATCGGTTCGTGCTTATTCTTTAATATAATTATTTTTATTGTTACTTCTTTTAAGGAAGAGAATTATTAATTTATATAAAAGCAAAAATAATAATTATGGCTTTATAAAAATTTTTTATTACAATACTATTATATATTTAATATTTTATATCAGAAACAAATTTCATAAAATCTAGTTTCAAATTAATATATAAACCAGGGGTGGGCAACCTTTTTTTTGTAGGGGGCCATATAGAAAAATTTATGGTGGGCCACGAGCCAAAATAAAAACAATTGATAATAATAGTATTTATTTAAAAAAGAGGAGGTACAGATATGTAAGTATACATAGCATTGGTATTAGATATAATAAAATAATGTGGCCCATGGGCCAGAGGTTGCCCACCCCTAATATAAATTTTTGAGAGTGATACCTTTGGGAATTGGACAGTCTTTTTCTTATAAGTTTTTCATTAGTTCAATAATTAAAGTGGAAAAGTGGAATAAATATGAAATGGATATATAAGTGTGACAGATGTGCAGATGGATATATAAGTGTGTGTGTCTGTCTGTATATTTTCTGCTAATAATTTTGAACTAATTAGTAGATTATCCTGAAATTTTATGAATTAATGATATTAAAATTTCTATAAATTATCTGATAATAGTGCAAATCGATAGTTGCAAATATCTGAATATTTAATCATAAATCAGAAAATACTACTTGCTTATTTTATTCTAAAAACAGTTCAAAACAGCTCTTTAGCAAGAATAAACTTTTTTCTTGCTAAAGAGCTGTTTTGAACTGTTTTTAGAATCTGAATATTTATATAAATATTCAGAAATTTGTAACTATCCTGTCAACTATCTTTGAATTGTAAGAACACATATTCTATTTATGTTCTTTTTGAGTTATTGTATACGCTGATGATGGTCTAGTCTGTTAGACTGAAAGTACTCCGTTATTTTGAAATAAATTAGTTTATTAAAGTCACTACTGCCATTAGTGCTCTTTATTCGTTATTATCCTGTCTCTGTGAAAAAAGTTAAAAGTTAGAACTTTATAGCTATTATTGTGTCTTTCTAAATGATTGAAAATTATAATGAAAACAATCTTTGTTAGAAAAAGCTAGTCACATTAAGATGAAAATATTGTATATAACAACGTTGCAACTTTAAATATATAATAAATTCTTTTTTCTACCTTAGGTAGGATATATACATCTTTATTATAGTTATTGTACAGTTACAGAAATGTTTTCAGTCTATCCAACCCTCATCAGTTTTATCTAAACTATATACATATATTATGTAAAACTTAAGTTTAAGTAAAACTGTTTACATATATTAAATTTTACATAATATATGTATATAGTTTAGATACAGCTGATGAGGGTTGGATAGACCAAAAACATTTCTGTAACTGTACAATAAATAATAAAGATGTTTATATCCTACCTAAGTGCTAGAAAAAAGAATTTATCATTTAAAAGTAGCGTAATTTTTGAACATTAATTAAATATATAATGTTTACAATGAACATATATATAATGTTTTTATCAGCTAAATCTGATGTTTATGATTATTTATTTCTAAAATATTGTCCTGAAAGAGAACTTAAGTTAGGTAGTTGGAACACTGAGACTATCAATTGAGGATTCTTATAATGAATTTATTTATTTGGATTTAATAAATTAAATGGTAGAATATTGTTATTTTTTCATGATAAAATAATACACAATATCATTGAATGAATTTCAAATAATTATTTTCATATATGAGAGTAGGTATTCATTGTGGCAAATAACAGATAAAAGATGATTTGGAGAGGCACTTGTTAAATATGAATATTCAACAGTATTCTTATTTAATAAGTACCTCTCCAAATACTGAAAATGAAAATTGACAAGAATAATAGGGGAGAGGAGATTTTTGTAAAAACAAATGACCAGAGGAGCTAGAATAAAAGGATGGCATATAAACAGGATAAGATGCAAAAACAGACAACTTGACATTAAAATGAATGAAATATATGCAGACTAGCTGTTAAGATGCAGCTGCACATATGAAAATAGAAAAATAAACATATTTATATTTTAAGATTTTTGATACTTTCTGAGACAGAAAATTAGAAGTAATTCCATTTGTTAAGATCTATTACAATATAAATAAAAGGGTAATACAGAAGTTTATACCTAAGTTTATACCAGAGACAAACTAAGACTATAAAAATTATAAATGTCAATGTGGCACAAAACAGTGTTGGGATTTGTCATATAGTGAACTATAGGAAAAAGACTTAAATTTTAAGGAGGGACAGGGCAGCAAAGAATCTAAAGTTTTTTGGAGTTCTGCATTGGAAAGCAAATGATAGCAAGTTTCAAATAATATGACTATATTTCAGAAGCATGGAAAATATTTTGGAATAAATTCAGGACCTAAAGAGAAATTATGAATTATATAGAGAAGACACATAAATAGAGTGAAAAATCACAGGATTATTCTATCTTTTATAATATAACATCTGATCCCTACTTTAAATATTCTTGAATACACCAGCTGAATCATTTTAATTCGTTGTTTATTCTATGTAATTGTGACAATATATAAAATATTTATAATTTTTAATTTTATTTCTGTTTCTGTGTCATACTTCTATATCCTTTTTTCTTTTGCATTACAGTAAGTCTCAGCAAATTGAATTCTAATTTTTGTATTTCATAAATAATAATAATTTTTAAAATATAATTTTATTTATTTTTTGTCTTCATTTATACATCAGCATATTCTATTCTCTTGTTTTTTCCTTAGTGATAGATCTAATATCTCTAATTCTTTTAATGTCTGGCTGTCTGTTTTTGTACCTTGTCCCATTTATGTCATCATCATTTCATTCCAGCCCCTCTGGTTTTTATGTTTACAGAATCCTTCTTTCATTCCAGCCCCTCTGGTTTTTATTTTTACAGAATCCTTCTTTCTCATTCATTTTTGTCTATTTTGTTTTTTTTTTTCATTTTTCATTACTATTACCTATTTGTTATGAAAACAAATTTCTTCTGGATGCTCATTTACATGATGAAAGTCCAGATATAAAAGGACTGAAAATACTAGTTATGTATTTTTTAATGAAAAGATTAGATAAATATTTATATCATGATAGTGATTGATTGAATAAATAATCAAATACTAATATCTCTAATTCTTTTAATGTCTGGCTGTCTGTTTTTGTACCTTGTCCCATTTATGCCATCATCATTTCATTCCAGCCCCTCTGGTTTTTATTTTTACAGAATCCTTCTTTCTCATTCATTTTTGTCTATTTTGTTTTTTTTTTTCATTTTTCATTACTATTACCTATTTGTTATGAAAACAAATTCCTCTGGTTGCTCATTTACATGATGAAAGTCCAGATATAAAAGGACTGAAAATACTAGTTATGTATTTGTTAATGAAAAGATTAGATAAATATTTATATCATGATATATTTCATTATTTATTCAATCAATCACTGTCTTCATACTAACAAAGTCTAAATGAAATTCTAAATAAAATATTTGAAAGAGACAATTCCCTAATAATTGTTTTGGAGAAGACATATCCCTTTGTCTCTCTTTCCCAGGCACAACCATGAAACATCTCAAACAAATCATACAGTCATCATCAATTAATGTCCAATAAATATTTTCATCAATTGTTTTTAGTGATGTAATTCTTTGATGATAAATCTTACATATATAAAAGTATTTTTATTTTATTAAATTTTTTTACATTATGATTTTTTGACATTTTTTTAATCTGTGGACTAATATTAGATTAAATACAGCTCATTCGGCAAGTATGGGTTTTATTCAGCAAAACGTTTTTGGACTGTATTAGTCCCTCATCAGTGCTGCTAAACATTATACAAGAACATCGACATAGAACAGAACAATGTCGTTATCACATTGATAACGACATTGTTCTGTTGTATGTCGATGTACTTGTATAATGTTTAGCAGCACTGATGAGGGGACTAATACAGTCCAAAAACGTTTTGCTGAATAAAACCCATACTTGCGAATGAGCTGTATTTAATCTAATATCCTATTAAGCAAGTAGTTTTTAGTATTTTGAAAGTCTGTGGACTAATTTGTACAGCTCATTTACATGATGAAAGTCCAGATATAAAAGGACTGAAAATACTAGTTATGTATTTGTTAATGAAAAGATTAGATAAATATTTATATCATGATATATTTCATTATTTATTCAATCAATCACTGTCTTCATACTAACAAAGTCTAAATGAAATTCTAAATAAAATATTTGAAAGAGACAATTCCCTAATAATTGTTTTGGAGAAGACATATCCCTTTGTCTCTCTTTCCCAGGCACAACCATGAAACATCTCAAACAAATCATACAGTCATCATCAATTAATGTCCAATAAATATTTTCATCAATTGTTTTTAGTGATGTAATTCTTTGATGATAAATCTTACATATATAAAAGTATTTTTATTTTATTAAATTTTTTTACATTATGATTTTTTGACATTTTTTTAATCTGTGGACTAATTTGTATAGCACAAGATTTGAATATTATTAATCTTAAAATTTATAAGCATATTGGTAATTTTAGTAATATATAATTATTTTAAAATTATATGTTAATTTGTAGTTCCTCCATGGTTAGAAGAAAATGCTTATGAAAAGTTAGAAGTAATAAGATCACATCCTGCTATCCTTAATTGTCCTGTGGGTGGAATACCTCCTCCTATTATTACATGGATGAAAGCTAATAATATCTTAAGAAGAAATGGTGTTAGAGCAATAAATGGTGGAAGAACTCTTATGCTAAGCCGCACTGAGTTAAATGATGGTGGAATATATACTTGCATTGCTGAAAATACAGCTGGTGAGGTGAAAAAAGATATAGATTTAATAATTTTAGGTAATTAAAAAAATTTATTTTGTTGCTATATTTTAAACATTTATATTATTAACTTATAAGTAATAATAATAACAAACTTTTTTCTTTATTAGTACCTCCTTATATAAAAAGTCAACAAATAACTCCAATTATCAAAACTATGAAAGGAGATACAGTTAATTTGGAATGTGAAGTTTCAGGAATACCAATTCCAGAAGTAAGATGGATGAAAGACGATTTATCTATTAATCTAATATATCGATATCCTGAATACGAAATAAAGAGTACAAATTTAGTTATTGCAAATTTAACTGAGAGTGATGGTGGTAGATATACGTGCACAGCTGTAAATAAAGCAGGATCATCATCTAGAGATTATAGTGTTAATGTTATGAGTAAGTTATGATTCTAAGAATATTTTATGCATTTCATTTATTAAAAAAATTCTAAACAATAATTTTATAATAATTAACAGTTCCTCCTAAATTAACTGAAGAGAAAGAACAACAAAGATTTGAATTTACTTCAGGAACTCCTATTCAATTGCTATGTCCAATATATGGTCAACCTTTTCCAACTATTACATGGACAAAAGATGGTTTACCAATTGAGCAAACTTCAGAACTTACTCTATTAGAGAAAGGAAGGATTCTTCATATATATAGTAGTTCAAATAAAAATGAAGGACATTATGCTTGTATAGCTGAAAATGAAGCAGGAAAAACGGAAAAGCATTATGATGTTGATATTGTGGGTAAGTTATGAAATTTGATGTAAATTAGAAAATGTAAAAATAGACTCAGCACTCACAGCAATCCTGTAAAAAAGCATTTATTATTTCTTCGTAAGGAGTAACGCTTTTGACTATACGATAGTCATCTTCAGCTCCGTGCGCTCAAATGAATACAGACTGCAGGCATTCGACAAACAACTTCGTTCCCCCGGTTGTAACCTGATCACAGGACATCATAAAATACAAGGTCAACCCGCACGTGCTAAACACATCAAGTTTCACAGCATACTAATGTAGGCTAGATTAACAGTGCATACAAAATTATCCCCAACAACCATTATGACAATCCAAAATCCAAAATTGCAACTACAAACAAAAAATAAAATAAAATAAAAATATCCTTATGATACTGGTGTATGCATACCTAACTTCCTGTTAAGTACGAATTACTTTCTTAATGCATACTTCCAAGCTTCCGATATCACCTCTCTCTCCTTATTGTTAATAACACTCTCTTTTTGGTTCCTCGTATAAGTGCTTATTCTTTCTGCCGTGCTAAGTTCAAACGGATCATCTACTCTTCGTATCACTTTGGCTCCCATCCAATTAATGCTGACATCATTTTCGTAGGCCCTACGTGACAGCGCTGTGGTCAATTTTCACCCTGTTTAATGTCCCTCTTATGCTCCTCAATTCTATCGTTGAGGCTTCTCCTTGTGGCCCCTATGTAAACCTCGTTAACATCGGCGTTGTTATTGTGCAAGGGGATTCGATAAACACCTGTTTCCTGCCCTGGGTAATATTTATGTTTGACGTTCTTTAGCACCTGGAACACTGTTGGTCCTCTTTTGAAGGCCGCCTCGGCCGGCAGGCGCAGCAGCGGCGCGTAGAAATCCAGCAGGCCCTGGATGATGCGGTAGCCCTGCAATTCCAGGGTTTCCACCTCCGGATGGCAGAACACCCATTCCATGGCCACGTCCTTGAACGTCTGGACGATGGCGTGCGGCAGGCTGCCGTCCTCCATCAGCGCGCGGCCGAGGGTGCCGGCATGAACCGCTTCGAGGTTGTCGATGAACTGCTGGGCGGCGTGCTGGACCAGCGGGTGGATCATTTTCACCCGCAGGCGGATGAAGAATTCGCTGACCTTGTTGATCGGCTCCCGCTCGGCCTTTTCCAGCGAGTAGTCGACCATCCGCTGGAAGCTCATGTTGTCCGCGTCGCCGGGAATCGGTGCGTCCGGCGAATGGTGGACGGCAAACTTCTTCACCAGCAGATCCGCCAATTGACGGATGTCGAGGATGCCTTTTTCCACCGAGTCTTCGATATCGGCCAGGCAATAGGAGATATCGTCGGCCGCTTCCATGATGTAGGCCACAGGGTGGCGAGTGCCCGGGCGCATGCCGAGGACTTGGCGCAGTTCGTCGACGAAGGCTTCCTCGGAAAGATAGAAGCCCGGCTTCTTGTTCAGGTAGTGGTTCGCCGCCGCCTTGTCCGGCTTCGGCTCGTAGGCCGGACGCACGTACTTGAGCAGGCCGGCGGTCTGGGTGTAGGTGAGGTTCAGGCGCAGCAGCTTCACCACCAGGCGGATGGCCTGGGCGTTGCCTTCGAAATGCTTGAGGTCGGTGAGCATGCGCTGCTGCAACAGACCGTCGCCCTGGCCCGGCGGTACGCGGCGCTCGAACAGGGCGTCGAGGTTGCGTTCGAACCAGTCGTTGATGGCGTACTCGCCGAAATGACCGAACGGCGGATTGCCGACATCGTGCATCAGGCAGGCCATTTCCACCAGGCTTTCCAGCGCGCCTTCCAGCCCGTCCAGGCCGACCTCCGCGGCACGCGGGCCCAGTTGGCGGAACAGCGTGCGGACGATGAAACGCCCGGTCTGCTGCACTTCCAGGGAATGGGTCAGGCGGCTGCGCACCGCCGCGTTGCGCTCCAGCGGGAAGACCTGGGTCTTCTGCTGCAGGCGCCGCACGGCGGCGGAATTGACGATGCGCCCGCGGTCGCTTTCCAACTGGTAGACGATGTCTTGCAGATCGGTATTCCCGGCATGTCCGTAGGTTTCCCTGTCATGCGGACGCTGGCGGGATATCCGCTCCTTGAAATCCACGGCCCCTGGCATCTGGCGCTGTTCTCCACTCGGTCGGCTGCGAACCCCGAGCCTAGCGCGTGGCGGCGGTTTAACCAAGGTCGCGACAATCCGTCCCACTACCGTTCGCGATCCGCCCTCTTCCCCGGGCGGCGGCAACTGGCAGAATACCCCGCTCGGCACCAGCGACCCCCGCCGCAGAACGGGGGCGCCGCCGATCATGCGTGCGCCCAGAGAAACAGGAACGTTCAGGGAGGTTCCGCATGAGCATCACATCCACCGACATCTGCCAGGCCGCCGATGCCCTCAAGGGGTTCGTCGGTTTCAACCGCAAGACCGGCCGCTACATCGTGCGTTTCAGCGAAGACTCCTTCGGCATGGACGTAGCCGACGACAGCATCACGCCCACCAGCGAGTTCGTCTGGAGTTCGGTACGCGACGACGTCATGCGCCTGGGCCGCGAGCAGTTGCAGATCCTGCTGGAACAGAACATCAACGAACGACTGAACATCGGCGAGCCGCTACTGGTCTATCTGCGCCGCCAGGACCTGCCGGAAATCACCGCACAACGCCAGTTGCGCTGAGCGCCGTCGATCGCCGCCCGCGCCGGGCGCTGCGCCACGCATTATGCTGGAAGCGTCCGCCGCCGTCCGGCGTCGCGGACGCCATCGGCCATCCGGCGCGCCACGCAGATGCTGCGTGGGGAGGTGAACGCCATGAGCAAGGGACTGAACGCGAAGAAGGAAACTCGTAGGAAACCGCTGAAAACCGCCCAAGAGAAACGCCCGGTGTTCCGCGAAGCCGGCATGCCGGCGGCCAACATCGAGGTCCGCGGCCTGGGCATGAGCAAGCCGGTGGCCGATAACAAGACCCGCGCCGGCCGCAGCGAGAACCGCCGCGTCGCCATCATCGTTCCCGCCGAGTAATCCTGCGCTCGCGGGCTGCGTACGGCCCACCCGTACCTGGCCCGTCCATCGCCCGGCCCCGCCGCCACCCCGCTTCCGGCCTATGTTGAAGGAAGAAGCCAGCAGACCGGCGTACCGGCCGCCGCTGCCGCTGCCGCGGATGCTAGACTGAATGCTGCGCAAGAAACCGACAATCCCGGCCGACCTGCCGTTTGCGGGTGCTCCGGGATTCACCGACAGGGGGTATCGACCTTTGCCTGTTCGCCCAAGGAACAGGCCGTCAGACGATGGGAGGCATGCCATGAACCGGCATTACTACATCAGCGACAACCTCGACGAGCTGGAACGGCTCGAAGCCGAACTGGAAGCCAGCGGCATCGCCACCGAGCAGATCCACGTCCTCAGCGAAAAGGACGCGGAGACCGGCCAGCGCCATCTGCACGAAGTCTCTCCGTTCATGAAGAAGGATGTGGTCCGCTCCGGCCGTGTCGGCCTGCTGGTCGGCCTCGTCCTGGGCTATCAGATAGTCATGATATAATTGTGATGATAAAAAAAAAATTAAAAAAGATTTTTATTTTAAAACCAAATAAATTTTATTAATGAAATTTTTTTACATTTTATTATGGCTTTTATACTATTTTACTATTTTATTTTGGCTTTTAAAAAATTTTATATAATTAATTTGTAATTATATATGATTGCATATATAATAATATATATTATATATAGCTGTAAAATTTTATATATTTATTTTAATCACTTGAAATGTGTAATTTTAAAATATTTATTTTCCAATTAAGAAATAACCCAAAATAAAAATTGAATTAAAGTTTTTATATTGCCATTTTTCTCTTTTAATTTATTGATCTTTATGATAGTTTTATTTTTTGTTTCATCTAAAACTTGTGTTTAATAATTGAATATATTTTTGTTGTGATATATCAAATACTACGTAATTTATTAGCATTTAATCAATATGTTAATATTGGTAAAATGCGATATCAGGTCATAATTTATTATAGTATTAAAATGCTAAATATTTGATATTTATTTTTATATTTAATACTAGTACCTCCTCATATTGGAGAAGTTGTTGATAGACATAATATAAATGAAGGAAATGATTTTTATCTGTATTGTCCAGTAAGAGGTTCTCCACTTCCTGATATAGTTTGGCTTCATAATGGTCATATAATTAATTCTGACAATAATTCTGATATTGAAATAACTGAAAATGGAACTTTGATGCATATAGAGAATGTAGAGGTATGTTAACTTATTAAATTTTAATTTCAAATATTATTACTAATTACTAAATACTAATATTAATTACTAATAAATTGTAATCAATTTATTAGTAATTATTAAGGTTGCACTGATTAATCCACAAGACAATCAATAATCAGCCTTTTCGGCCATTTGGCCTATTAATTGGATTTTATTAATTGGCCAATGCTTGATAAAGTTGAGTTATTTCATATTCAGTCAACTATTTATTCATATATAGTGATACACTCTTAGTATATGCAGTTACATCATATGAAGTCATTATCACACTAGCAAACCACTGTACATATTAAGAAGATAAAATTTTTGACTATTTCTTAGTGATATCATACATTAAAACATGGCAGCAGATACACTCTTAGTATATGCAGTTACATCATATGAAGTCATTATCACACTAGCAAACCACTATACAAATTAAGAAGATAAAATTTTTGACTATTTCTTAGTGATATTATCATACATTAAAACATGGCAGCAGTCATAACAATAAAATTATTCAAAATTGCCATAAAATGAATGATTTTTATATAATATCTTGAAGTTTGTGTTATTTCAGGTTTTATATAGTTACTTTAAGTATTATTTTTTAGTAATTGGAGATAAATTACCTTTAATCTAGATCCTATCTAAAATAAATACACAGTCACATGAATAAAATACATGATTTATCTGCTTGATTTAGTAGCTTGAGATGTTGAGAAGACCAAAAATGGCCAAAAAAATTAATATATCATTACAGCTCTACTGTAATGATATATTAATTTTTGGGACCAATGGTACCAAAAATTAATATATCATTACAGCTCTACTGTAATGATATATTAATTTTTGGGACCAATCGTATTCAGATAAACGATTTTTTGGATAATCGATCTGATAGAAAAATAAGAAAAAACACAATATAAAAAATATAAAACAAATTTCAAATATATATGTTTTATTGTACTCATTCAGCCTAAACCAGTATGCACTAGTGTGTGACATTTTCAAACGAGTTTGGCTATCCTTGTTCCGTTCACATTTATGAGATTAAATAAGTTTGATAATTTGAATTGGTTTATATTGCATAGTGTAAACAGGGTATAAGGGCTATGTAATTTTCAATTATGATATGCAACAGGTCTCTGCCAATACTCGATACAAACTAAATTATACAAACAATACAGTCAATGCGCATAACAGGAGCTTAGATCCTCCCACCCTACACATTGTAGGATGGGAGTATTGGTAGAGACCTGTTCACAATTGAAAATTACGTTCCAATAAGTGACGTTCCAGTTAATCAATGTTCGGATAATCAGCACTCTATTTTTTTAAAAGTAGAGTGCCAATATTAAATTTTTAGAATTCATTTAGAACATATGAAATAAAACTTTTTATATTTAAATTTTATCAGTTTCATTGTAACCCAAGATTTATAGACATGTTAATTTGATAATTTTTTTATAAAAAAATAAGCATTTCTTATTTATATCAAATAAAATTAATAGAATATCTAATAATTTATTGATGATATCATCGATTAATCAACTTTAAAAACGTAATTAATTGACTCATTAATTGATAATTGGTTGATTAATTCAGGCCGATTAATCAATAATTGGCCAATTTGCTTATCTGTATAATTCTGCTAATTCTGATGTAATTTATTATTAATCTAAAATAAAAGTTTTAATTTTAAAATTTTCTGAAATATTTAAAGATGCAATATTCCAATTGTTTTCAAATTATTTTAAAGTTAAATTTCTTTAAAATAATTTAAAAAAATACATTAATTTAAATTTTAATTTTTTAAATATTTTGCTGAAATAATCAATGAGATAAGAAAAGATTAATGCATATATAGACTAAACTAATGGTTACAGTATAGGAATTGTTTAATATTTTTCGTAATTGTTTTTATTTCTTCTTCTTATGGTTCCATATCCTATTGGAGGTTGGAATCATCATAGTAGTTCTCACTTTGTTAGCGACAGTTTGAAATAATTGACTAAAATTCATATGGCTCTATAGCTTTTAATTAAGAATTAGTTTAAATTATTATAAGATTTTTTTTTATTCATGATAATCCAAAGTTATTCCATTTTAAATGTTCTGTAAAGATATTAAAAAATATAATCACTATATAAATAATGTTTATTTTAATCAAAAAAAAAATCTAATTTTTGAAATATGTAGATCAGAATTGCTTAAATTAAATTTTAAGTGAGAAATTAACTATAAAATTGATGATTCATTCAAACAAAACAAAAACAGATTATACAAATTTGCTATAAAATATAAAATAAATGCAAAACAAATAGAATGCAAGGTATTATGAATTCAAATTTTAGAAAATGTATATTTGCATGAAAAATTAAATAACAGTTTTAATGTTTGGTTCTTCTAAGTTTAATTCTGATCTACTTGCTTAGTGTATAATTGAATAACAAAATTTTTAATCATAATTTTATATTTAATTTATTTTTAAAACAATTATAATTTTATATTTTATTGGAAACTTATCAGGCTAAACATGGAGGACAATATTCATGTATTGCTAGTAACTTAGCTGGAATTGCAGATCAAAATTTTTTTGTGGATGTTTCAGGTATTAATATTTATTAAGTTTTACAGTACAGAACATTTCCAGTCAAAATTGTAATCTTGCATTATGTACAATTAATATAAAATGAAGATGAAATAAAGTAGAACTATTCTGAAATTTACTGCTGTTATATATTCTCTGAATCTATGTCATTACTAATAATAATTTTAGACAAAAATTTAAATTATGGCATTGTACTATTTCTTAATATACTTATTGGTTCAAAACTAAAAATGGCATTTGATAAGCATTTTAATAATAATTGAAAAGTTTACAGATTCATCATTGATTTTCTAACAGCCTTTGTTCCAAATTCTTATCAGATTAGCCACTGTACTGAACTGAAAAGTCATTATCATCATCATTTAATGTTAAAAGTTTTAAAAAATAACAGCATTAGTTTATTTTAGTTATAAAAATGCTCATTTTAAATGTTTTTGCTATATAATCAATTAATTAGTTTTTGAAATATAATTTACATTACTATTAATCATTTCTAGTTCTTAACATACAACAAAAAGTTTGTTTATTGAACCAAAATGAATTATTATTATAAAGCACTTTCAAGTATTAATCCATCATCAATAACTACAAACTGAAGAAGTAACAAGTAGAAATCTCCTCTCAATACCAAACCACATTTAATATTCAAAAGTGCTTTTAATAATAAATCATTTTGGTTCAATAAATAAGTTTATTATTGTGTAAATTTTGTTTCCAAACCAGAACTTTGTTTATCATCATCTCTAGTTCAGCAAATCCAATAATTTAATGCAATTATTCCTGACTGGAAATGTTCAAAATCATTATATTTAAAAATTTTACATTTCCAAAACATTTTTCAGTTCCACCAAGTATATTACAAACTGAAAATTCAACAGATGAAATTTTAGCAATTGTGAATCATCCTGTGACGATTAAATGTCCTGCAAATGGTATTCCACCACCATCTATCCAATGGTTTAAAAATGGCAGACCTATAGAATATTATGCTGATACAAATATAATGCTTTCTGCAAATAGAAAACAATTAACTATAAAACATGCTCGTATGAGTGATACATCTGTATTCAAATGCATTGCTATTAATAGAGCTGGAAAAACAGAGAAAGAAATTAATCTTCAAATATTAGGTAATTTAAAAACATTTTAAAAATTTTATTTTTTCAATCCTTTAAAATTCTTTTGTGTCATCCAGCTCCTCCTCGTTTGCTCTATAATAATAATAGAGGTGATCAAGCTCCATATGAAGAAGAAGAGCATTTACATGCTTTAGAAAATGAAACTGTTTCATTAGAATGTGAAGTAATTGCTGTCCCAAAACCAACAGTTTTATGGTTTAAAGATGGAAATCTGTTAACATCAAATGAAGAATATCAAATGACTCATGAAAATCAATTGCTTCATATAGATTCAGTGCAGCAGAAGCATAAAGGACATTACACATGTGTAATATCTAATTCTGTTGGAACAGTAGAAAAAGATTTTATATTTGATGTTTTAGGTAATACTTTTATATATTATTAATGTAAGAAATAATTTAAAATATAATGAAAATAATCAGATTAATAAATATTTATATATTCTAAATGTAAAACAAAGAAATTTGCAATATTAAGTAAATTTTTTAAAATACTAAAATGTATATCCCAAAATATATCAGAAATTTACATCCCAATAATTTAAAAATTTGGTAAGTTAGATATTAATTTAATAATAATTTGAAAACATTTAAAAATTTATGTGAAAATTATAAACTTTATAATGGAATACAATTATTTCTTGGTTATGAACATTCAAGTTACAATCTTTTTTACAAAAAATTTGTTCATTTATTTTTATTTTAAATTTAAGACATATAATATGGCTAATTACTCAATTTGCTTCAGGAGCTTATATAATATGACTTTATTAATTTTGTTTAATATATTGATGCAAAAACATATTACTATTCTTTCTACAGCATCACATTGCAGCAGTTAATCCATGAGGGCTAGAAAGGCTATAGCCTCCTCCAAATATATTTTAGAAAAAATATTTAATATATTAGAGCATCAATTATCCAAACTAATTGGGACTAAGATAGTTCTGTTACTCAAATAGTTTGAATAATCAAATATACATGAGAATACCCATTTTTACAAAAAGTATAATTAGGCATGCAAATAAATTATTATACACAAAATTATTAATAGTGTATTTTAAAGTATGAAGTATAGAAAAGAATTAATTTAGAAAATGATTTGTAAGTAATAATCAAAATGTCCATACAGTATCTAAAGCCAATATTAGATTTGCAACTCCTGTAATGACAAATTAAGACTGCATATTTCTATGCTAGACTGCATACATCTTTAAATAAATAATAGTAAAAAAATGCATTAAGCAGTAGCAGGGCTGCAGAGAGAAATTTTCGGGCCTGTGACAAGTCTGTGGTTCAGGCCCCCACTTAAAATGTGCTTCACTTTGATTTAATAAAAATCTTTCATGAGACCTGGATACGCCAGGCACAGCACTCTCCTACTGTAGTCATCCATCCTAAAATTGACCTTTTGAACTGTTTGATAAATAATTTTGTACTTATCAAACAATTTATATACAGTTCTATATTAAAAATAGTTTATTTTGACACAACTACTTTAGGTGGTAAACGGTGCATTCTGGTGGCAGCCTGTGAACTATTGGATACATTATGTGACACATCGAGGCCCAACAGTTGGGGCCTCTTCGATGCAGAGTCCATGACAAAAATCTCAGATGTCACCCCCCTCTTGGCGGCCCTGAGCAGTAGTAATAATATATACTTCAGCATAATAACCACTACATTAAGAGAAGATACTATAATAATTTTTTTTTTTTGCAGTAGTGATTTGAATAATTGACATTCAAATAATTTATGGGATTGAGGTTGGTCTGGATGGCTGATAAATTAAATATTAATCAAGAACTGAGTAGGAGCAGTTTGATTCATGATGTTCCAACACAAAGGCAAAGGCTTGTTTTGAACCTACATTTCAAACAATATTACCAAATATAATTGATTTCACTTGCAAATTCCAAAATATAAACAAATTTCCATCTTGAAAATGGAATGAAAATTTTAAAATCTGGAATATTTTCCATTTTCCAAGATATTTACTAATATAGAATAATATCCAGGATTACCCAGAAAATCTAGGACAAATAGTTGCCATATATGCATATATTAATAAAATTTTGTATATATATGTTTTTTAATAATTTATTGTGTGTATATATAAAATATATAATTATAATTTTAGCAAAAACTTTTATATATACATAATAAAATTTTTTGCAATTACTGTGAAAGGTTAGAAAACTATATTTATAGATAAAATTACAGAACAGAATCAAAACAATTTATTTTATTAGAGTATATTGTGGTTTTTACAATGATTTTAACAAGTTCTATGTATGTGATATATTACTTATAGTAAGTTTTTGAGAAATTGATTTATTTTACTTGAAGGTTGAATTTTAGACACTGAATGGAAACTGAAATGTATTTAGTGAAATTACAGTAGTAGTAATGGAAACTAGGAGGAGATTGCAATGGAAATCAGCTTCTTCAAAAATTATTTTATTTATAATTAGCATATCCATATGTTCTTAAATAAGATAATTCTAATTTTATATGAATGTGTTATTAAATATTAAAATAATTTCTTAAGAAACTGATCACCATTGTAATCTCCTCCTTCTGGTTTCTATAGTAAACATTCAAGAGTTTTCCTTTGCAACTATATTTTTTTGCATGTTAGAATTTCTACACAACTTGTCTGCCATACTGATTTAATTTAATTTAATCATTAATTTCAGTTTTTCTAAATTAATTTGTAATGTTGATATTTGATTATTGTTTGATTATATACTATACATTCCAGCTGTATTTGACACATTTTAGTTTCTACACAACTACTTTTTCAATGTCTGTCACTTTTTAATATATTATTAAATTGAAATCTATTCTTATTTCCTTATGATTTGATAATATAAACAAAGATTATTTTTATATAAACTATTACTAATTAACAAACAATGTATGTTTTGTACTATATTGTATCTACTATATGATAGAGAAATGAATTTTTTAATTTAAGGCAAATTTTACTCTTACAAATAGTATTTTTAAGAATAGAATTCAAATTATGAACTTTTTGACTCATGAATAAGCCTTAACAATGCATTTTGTTTGCAACTAGAGGAATAACTTTTCATAAATCATGAGTGAAAAAATTCTAGAATAACTGTAATATATATACAATATATACATGTATATAAGATTTATAGATCTTATAATATATATTTATTAGGAATTTTTTTTAGTATCACCAACAATTGCTGGTTCACCAAAAGTATTATTAGAAGCACAGATTCATCGTCCACTTACTGTAGCATGTGAAGCTTCTGGTAATCCTTCTCCATCCATAATGTGGTACAAAAATGATTATCCAATTGATACTTCAAATCCTAGAATATCATTTTCACTTAATAATAAACAATTGCATTTCACTCATATACTTTCTGAGGATGGAGGAGATTTAACATGTTATGCTGAAAATGAAGTGGGGAAAACTAAAAAGCAATTTGAATTAGATGTACTTGGTAATTATAAATTTATATTTTTTATATAATTATTGAAATTTGTTTATATAAATTTGTGAAGGAGAAATTTCATTTTGTACTTATATTAAACATAGAACCCCCCTCAATTATCCCTGCTAAATCTGAATTGGATATTATTGAAGGCGAGTCTAGTAGTTTAGATTGTCAAGCAATAGGTAATCCTCAGCCTACTATATTGTGGTTAAAAGATGAAAATTCTCTAATAGTAAATGGTTCATCAGTTCAGGTATAAGTTCAATAATATTTTGCTAATTTCTATTACTTAATACTACTTAAACTATAATTTACGTTCTTTTGATAGGATAATATTCAAATTTATAATGAGGGACAAATTTTATTTATCTCTAATACTACAGCTGATCATCATGGAAAGTACATATGTATTGCATCAAATTCTGTTGGATATTCAGAAAGAGAATTTCTCATAAATGTTTTAGGTAAATATTTTTACTATATTTTGTATCATATAATTTGCTTAATTAGAAGAATCACTTTTTGTTTGTTAACATATTTGATATATGTATATATTACTGTAAGTAATTATAATTATTAATTTATATTAATATTTTAGTACCTCCAAAACTTATGAATAATACAGATACAAAAACTGTAATGGTTGGTCAGCCAGTAACTTTTAATTGTCCAATAATTTCTAATCCCGAATCACATATAACCTGGATGAAACATGGAAGACCAATTGATTTTTCCAATCCATTCATTTATGTTATGGACAATGGTGAAACTTTAAAACTGTTGAGAAGTCGAGAATCAGATAATGGATATTTCTCATGCATAGCAAGAAATTATGTGGGAGAAGTTAAAGGAACTTTTCCTCTTAAAGTCTTAAGTATGTAATTTTTATAAAAAAAATATAAATAAATAATAGATAAAAATTTATATGTATATATAGTATTCATTGTATATTTAATTTTCAATTTACTTAATTTTTTTATAGCACCACCATCTATAGATAAATCCAATATTATTACTTCAAAAAATGCAATAGTTAATGGAATTATTACTTTAGAATGTCCTGCAGTTGGAGTTCCATTACCTTCAATAGAATGGTACTTTGATGATGATTTAATTTCATTTGACAACAATTCTCGATATAGCAAATTATCAGGTAAAAATTTGATATAATACATATATTTATTAAACTTATATATGATTGATAGCATGAGTAAGACAGTAATAGAAATTCCCATGATATTTATAAACTTGAAATTTAATATGGAGATAGCTTTTAGCTTACATCCAAAAAAAAATCCAAATACAGTGGTACCTTGGTTAACGACGGTAATCCATTCCAGCATTACCATCGTTATACAAAGTGCGATTCTCCATAGGATTTAATTGAAATTTGATTAATTCATTCTAGCTCCTTCCCACAACCATAGTAAATATTAAAAATGCAGATAAAACTCATTTAAAATGCCCTAAAAATATGGAAAATATCATTTATTTTTTATATTTGCTACGAAAAAATTAACATTAATAAAATGAATTGTTCATGAAAACAGTTTTTAATTATCAATCTTCACCAGAAGGATAATTGGGCTCACTTCGGAGTTTTTTTACAAACAAACCCATAAACACTGATTAGCAGCTTATAGATTCAATGATTATTATATAAGATTTGATTTTGCCTTTTGATGGTGAACGAAAAGTGACACGCACCGATTTATTATCTATATGAACTATAAGATCTCGAACAGATGTTATTTTTTTCTAATGGAATCTGAAACTGCGACGTCACACCACTCGCAGATGTCAAGTAATACAGTATATAACACAAATATACAATTGAATTAGACTTTGTGCGCAGAATTTAAAATAATAATCGTCTAGAAATCATCTTTAAGAAACTAAAAACTAGTGAACTGTTGCACGTCTATTTTTAATTAATTAAATAATTTGTTTTCATTATTATATGTTAATTATCATTTAGTTAAATATATTTTTATATGGTAATAATTTTATTAATTTAATAATGATATTGTCGGATTTGAATTGATTATTAAAAAAATAATGAATTTAGTTAAATATATTTTTATATGGTAATAATTTTATTAATTTAATAATGATATTGTCAGATTTGAATTAATTATTAAAAAAATAACGATTAACTGAGCTAATTAATCATGTGATGCGATGATGAGCTTTTTTACAGAGCTCTGTTTTGTCGGAAAGTTCACATAATCAGGAGTTGTTAACCAAAGCATGCGTCGTTAACCAAGAGATTTTTTCTTTCAACCACTCATCATTAACCAAAGCCGTCGTTATCCGAGACTGTCGTTAACCAAGGTACCACTGTATTGAAAAATTTTAATTTCAATAGCCCCAAAAAATTGGAAATTTGAAAAACTTCTGTCAATAAATGGTGCAGTATTTTTAAATGGTTCTGTGCTTTTAAAATTACAGTTATTATTATTAGATTTAAACCAATTTAATTATTAGCTTTAAATATTTTTGTGATTAAAAATATTTACGAAAAATGAAAATACTACTAAATTAAAAGTTTAACTTTATTTAATCAATCTTCTTCAGGTCATATTCTATCAGGTTAACCTTCTTCTTGCTTTCATATTGGCAAAAAAAAAAAAATTGAAGTTAAAATATTTTTTGTAAATGGTGGATAATGTATCAATGTTAAAATATTTTTACAAAAAAATTTTCCAAATCCTACTATGAGTTCTTTTTTTATTGATATATTTATTAAGCAATGAATGTTTGCTATTCTTTTTTTTTTGCTGTAATTTCCTTACAGCAAAAAAAAAAGAAAATAACAACAGAAATTAATACTGTGCAATGAAATCTTTTGAAATTTTCCTGAAAGTCTTGCTTTTATGAAAATCATTTTAATATATATTTATAGTTTTTACATATTTTGTTCTCAGATTTTTCAAAAAAATTTTATTTCAATATATCTTTTTCATTAATTTTTTTTTATATCGTATAATTCAATTTTTTTATAACTATATTATATCCATTGGCAAAATTCTACTTTATTTGAGGATACTTACCATTATTGAATATGGTCGGCTGGATGGCTGCGTGGTAAAGCTCGATCTTTATATTAATTATATATATATATTCTATAATGTATATCTGAGAAGTACAAAGCTTTATATAAGACGAGCATTCGCTCCTATTTTAATATGACTTTATCGATTAAAATTACAGATATACAAGAAAGATTTGGTAGTGAGCAATTTTTTGAATTCTTTCTAAAATTTTTTTTTTTTATTTTTATTTTAAAAAGATTTACTTCGATTAAATTTGACAAAAATACCTCTCTATAAGAGTAAGAGACAAATCTGCATATTTTGATATTCACTTTAAATGATATATCGTTTAAAAAGGTAAACGAACGGACAAATGAACAATTTGTAGTTTTGAAGATTGTCTATATAGGATATGCATATCATAATTATTAACTATTATAAAATTTTAAACATTCATATCTAATAGTAGCAAGATTGAAATTTTCTTTAGGTTAAAAATTGATATTCAAAAGTTATTTTTTAATTATTTTTTGACTAATTGTTCATTTGTCTTTCTCACTTGAATTACTAAAGATAAATTTTTTTTTTCTAAAGAACGAACAGTCAATGAAGTGTATTAATAATAGCGTTATTGCTATCTGATCACTCCTGAATTATTAATAAGAAGCATTATATTCGATGTCCAAATAATCAGTCAGCAGTCAACCAGGTTTGACAGTTGTAGCAGTAGTTTCGTTATTAGATCTACCTTCTGGTGATATAGTTACTGATGATGTCAAAGCTCCGATAATTTTATCTGTTTCCTTGCGTACTGAAAATAAATAAATTTAAAATATTTGTTAATATCTTCATATACACAAATTATTTGCAAGTATATTATAAAATTATTTATTTCATTTTTAAAAATAGTAAAAAAGAAATTATTGATAAAACTTCTCCAAATTTAAAATTTTATAAGAAGAAATTTGGTTTAAGGAAACAGTAAGTATTTTTTTATAAATAAAAGATCTATAAATTTAAAAGAGAATGGAGTTCTTTAAAATTGCAAAACTATCCATTCTGTAAGAAAAATTGTAAGACAAAAATAAATGGCATTGCTCTTAATCTTTCGAGAAATGTTGAAGAATGTAAAAACATGCTTTTGTTGTGCATGCTCTCTTTATGGTGAATGAGATTACTGAACTACATTCTTGCAGCACAAACATCTGGTTGTAACGATCATGTTAAAAATGCACGATTTATTCATTCATAATCCCGGAAATATATTTTGATTTTTTAAAATTTATCGAATAAAATGCTTAACCTATAACTAAAGTTAATATATATATATTATATTTTTTATTTTATTTCCAAATTGGGAATGTATTATATATACAGTATAAGTATATTGTAAACATAGTGCATTATGTTTGGTGATGCAGTTTTAAGGTTAACAAACTGCCATCATTTACAATATATATGTTTCTTAATTTCAATCAAAATTATGGGGGAATAGAAAGAAATAGGACCTTCAAATCTCATATACACGATGTAGAAATGATATATAACTGAAGTAAAAAAAAAAAATAGAAAAATTTCAAATTTTTAAAAATCTGTAAGAATGTTGGAGAAACAACGGGAATAAATTAATATGAAATCTTAGGAATAAATAAAATCATGTACAAAGTTTGAAAATTATAAAAATTTTGATTCTTAAATTATACACGGACATGAATTTATACCCACGCTAGTCAAATTGCTGCTCTCGAACCACTTGCGGCTCTTTGATACCTTCAATGTGACTCCATACCATGAAAGTCAGGACCGGAGGAAGGGTCATCGGTGTCCTTATGAAGACAGTAATTGACGCCTCTTTCCTCAAAAACAGAAAATAAATGCTAAGTGATTTTATATACATTTTAATGTAGTGCGTTAATATACTCGTTTATCAACGCACTACATTAAAATGTATAAATGACATAGATAATAATAGTAAAACGGACTGTTCTGTTTTCGCTTCACATAGTAACGTGACGTGAAATACGGATCGTGTAAACCCAGCGTAAGAAGACATAACTGAGAATATCATAAGAAAAAACAAACCATAAGAAATTATAATCTAGAAAAATCTCATTTCAAGAAATGATTGTTTATTTCAATATGTTTATATTTTCTTATTTTGTAGATAATATCTACAAAATAAGAAAATATAAACATATTATAATAATTAATGCGATTTGATTCATTATATTATAATGAATCAAATCGCATTAATTAATATTCGAAACAACAAAACTGTATTCTTAATTTTGCACCGTTTTGGTGCTCCTCTTGTACCGGTGCCCTCATGCCTTGCTTACCTTGATTACAGCCTTCCCCGGCCCTGATGAAAGTCAATAGTTAATATGGAGCAAATACCTATTTAGTTTTAAAAATAATATATTCGTAATTTGCTCATTTATTGTAAAAAGTAGCATGCTTCTATAGGAAATAAATGCGTGTGAAATGTATAATAAATAATTATTGAAATCATTGTTAAGATCACCCGAAAAAACTGATGTGGCTTTCATTGATCTAAAAATAAACTTATTATGGCTCTCAAGTATTTGAGATTCTTCTATGTGACTCTTAGTGACGTAAAATCTGGCCACGTCACTAAGAGCCAGATAGACGAAAACATACAGACAAAAATATTGAAATATATAGAATAATAGAAAAGATGACAAAAACTGAAAATTGTTATTGTTATTGCAACAATAATTATGAAATGAGAATTAATTATAAATTTATAACTTCGATATAAGAAATTAATAACTTTTTTTAAAATAATGATTAAGTTTTTAGATCATTTTGATTATAAATATTCTAGGAGTGTTTTTTCTTGAATTTATTATAAAAATCTATTCTTTAATAACATTTATAAAAAATATATATATTTAGTAAAAATTTATATAATTCGAATTTGTACGATTTTTTAAAAAATTAAAAAATTTATTATAAAGTTACTGAACAGTTTGTGGATAATAAAATTCAGCATCTCTACTAATTACAAAGTAAATTTACAAGATAAATCAATAATTCTTTCCACTTTGCATTATTTAAATAATATATGCATAATTTAACAATAATTTATTCAATTAATTTTGATTTTTTTTACATCGTAAACCAATTTAAATCGATTTTTTCTTTAGCGATCGCGTTTATTCGAAGGAAAAGAATTCGTATAATTTCCGTAATATTAATGTTCAAAAAAATTTTTCTTTTATAAAAACTTCTATTATAATTACTTAAGTTTTGATGATTTTTCTTATCTTTTGTAATGGAGATGTACTAAACATAATAAAGAAATTAATGACAGACCTACTGTATATTTATCAAAAGCGCTTGATATCGAGTGCAAAATTAAATTAAAATTATACAAAAATTTTAATTAATAAAATTTTACTTACATCAAGAATTTTAATTTATTTTTCCGAGTAATAATTAAAATCGATTAATTAATACAATTTGATATAAAACAGTCGTATTTGTACCTTTAGATATACCTTTAAACTGAATTCTGTAAAAAAAAAAAGAAAAGCTTGAATTTACAATTAAGGCGAGAAAATTAGAAATAAAAGAAATATAGTTAATCGAAGATAATCGGAGTTTCGTTTTGATTATAAAATTAATCGAATAAAGATGAAATACCAATTAATTATTCAATTAATCTGAATATTCAACTAGAAAACGAATAAGTGTTTATATGTCTATTATTATTAGTAGTATTATTTATTATTATTATTATTATTATTATGTTATAGTGCATCAATGTGGGCATGGAGTAACTCTTATTATTATTATTATTATTATTACTACAGCAACAATAATACAAAAATAAAACAAGAACTTTTCACTAAACAAATATCTACAATGTTACGTTAAAGTAAACATTTTTCCATGTTGGAAATGTTTGTTTTCAGTTATTCGAATAAAATCGATTTACTCGAAAACTATGACCCACATCAGTTTGTATGATAAATATTTTATTGTACAATATATATAAAATAGAATATACTGTATACTGTATTTATTTGTTTCCGACTAACAAAGTTTTTTTTTATTTTTTTTTTATATGATTTAAATCGTCGAATTTTACTTTTAAAACATTCTGCAGAATTCACGAAAACAAACATTATCAAATTATTTAAAACAAGGACACATTCATTTTAATTCAACCGGTTAAAAGGGAAAAAAATGTCATATTTGAAAAATTCGGATGTTTCCGAAAAGAGATGGATCATTTGATCTATTGCGTGATAGAAAATAAATTTATCACAATCTACTACATCAATATATAATGGGGATTTCGACGATGAAAAGAGAATTGGATAGTGTAAAACGATGTAAAATGCTAAACGCCAAGAGGAAAAAAAAAAAGTAAATCTGAAATGACATTTTTATTGAAAGGTAGTTTTATTCTATTAAATAAAAAAAAAATGTTTAATGGAAAATATCTAATTGATTTAAACTACGGTATACGCTGTTCTAACAGATGCACATTTGAATAAAAAAAAATTCTATAAAATTACAAAAAAGCGTAACGTCAAATGGATTACAATTGCCGAAAGGAATATTTTTACTTAAATAGATCTACAGAAAAATAGTCGGATCGATCTGAAGAGAGAAAGAAAAAAAAAAATTCGAACTATCGCATAAAATTTTTTGCTATTGAAAATCGATTTGTATCGAATTTTTGATATCGCGCTATCAAATGTCCAATAAAATAGTTTCGATGGAATAAAGTTAGCAATTTTGGAACTTTTTTTTTTTCCTTTTGATGTCATCTTCTTCAAGAACTCATTCATGTAGGTTGTATTATAGTCCTTTTGGAATGGAAAACTAATTCCCTTCTCACAATAAATCTTATAGTTTTTAAGCCATTTCTTATATCATTTAACTAAAAAATATATAAAATAATATTTAAAATAATATTTAAATTAAATAATTAAAGATTGTTTTATCATCAATATCCGATGATAATTTTATTAAAAATTTTTAATTCCAGTCAGAATTTAAATTAATAATTTAAATTCACATTTTTAATATAAAAATAATTAATTTCTTAAATGTAACAGCATTCGTGGAAAAAATTACTTTAAAAATAATTCGTTTACTTACCAATTATAGCTAAATACATCTTTCGAATCGCAAAAAAAAAATCTTTTTTAAATATTTTCGCCAATGTTATATTTAAAATAACCGATAAGTAACGAAATAACATATTTGACAATACATACGGTCGACAAGAATATATTTTTTTACTGTTTAAAATTTTAAACACATTCACATCAACCGTACGCAGCGATCAATATTGCTACATTGTCAGTTCTACAATATTCAAGTCGTGATTATTAAATATTTAAAAATATATATCCGGGTAAACAACCCAAGAGATGATTTAAATATTTTATACATTTATTAATCTAATAAAAGAAACATTTACGTGTTATAAAAATAGATATTTAAATTTGTTCTTCTACTATATATACATGAAACAGAAAACTATTCTGAGAAATTGCTTTAAATTTTATCAAAATTCATTTCCATATATATATAATTACAGCGTGATGTAGGTGATGTAACCGTTTGTTTCAAGAATATTAATACTGTAACATACATAATACGGCTACTAAAACTTGTTTTGAATACCGTAATCAATTGTATAGCCGTCTTAGGATCATTTACATCTATTGAAGTAAATTTTCCTCCAGGGATTTTTTCGCGAATTATCTTTTCTATTCGTGCCCTTCATGACTTCTCTTTTTTTGAGGAAAAGCGTAATTATTTTTTAATTTTGTAAATTTTTACTCATATAAAAATAAAGTATAATATTTTTGTCTTATAAAAATCGAAATTTTGAGATATTTTATTATTTAAATATTAATTAGACAATATTTTATTGATTTTTTTATGATGTTTCTGTATTTTCGTCAACCGAAAATTGCTATAGATAATTATCTAAACATTAAGTTTTAATTATGATAGAAGATTAGCTTTTTTTTTTTTTTTTACTTTCTATTATTTAAATTTTCAATTTTATAGTTATAAAATTACAATGAATTATCATATACACAACTGACGTCATTAAAGTGCATGCATCGTTAAATATATTTCGACTACACTTCTTTTATACATTTTTAAATTATCGCTCTTTATAAAGTTGCATTTCTATCTCTTGTGCTAAATATTTTTGCTTATAATTATCATCAAATTCTAAAGATAGTTTTATTCATCTCCTAGAGTAAAAATTCGTCTAGAAATTTTAAGAAAAGTAAATTGAAAGTCTAGCAAAAATTACGAGGTGCTAAAATTCTAAATTACGACGATGTAGTAGTAGTAATTTTAGGGAGAAATTCACGCAATAAACAGCAGAGAGTAGGATATTATGTTGTAATGGTGGACCGGATTTTTGGCGTAATATTTCTTTTGAAATATTATCCAAGAAGAGTGTTGAAATTTTAGTGTGTTTCAAAATTACAGTTGATTTTAATAAATAAATTATATTTTTAAAACTGAAGATGTAGAAGGAATCATAGTAAATATTTTATCATCTGAATATACAGTATTTATTCATAAAATCTATTCATATTTTCATCGATTTACAATACATTACATAAGCTTAAAATTATTAAAATAAAGAAAAAACTTGCAAAGCGAATTACTTCATTCTGTAAAAAAAGGAATTGCTTCAGGATCATATTGAACACTTAACAAATTCAGTGACTTGTAAGACAGTCTAATATCTTTAATTGAGTTGAAATGTTATATGCAAATGAATTACTGCTAATGCTTGTTTCTAAGATATTTTAAGAAATTGCAAGTCAACACTATGGAAACAATTTGATAATGAGGAAATAAAAAATTATTTATTAGTTATTAAGTTAATGAATTATTTTAAAATAGGTCCATAATACATTATATGTTCTTCCTAAAAGTACAATTTTTAAATTGCTTTATTATTATATATTTTATATAATATATTAAACTGCATCAAATGATAAATTTTCTGTATTTGAAAAATGAAAATACTGAAAATCAAAATTAACAAATTGTATAAGAGATTTTTAAGTTTCTCGTTAACATACCTTTAATATATATATATAATTTTTTACAAATAGATTTTTTTAAACAAAAATTTAATTCTGAATCATGGAAAATATTTTTTTATTTTTTAAAATCTATATCAAGAATAACTACAAAGATGTACACCCACATTAATAGAATTTTTTCCTTTATATATATAATTTTTTAAAATTGTTATCTTAAAAGAGCTAAAATCATTGATTACAAAACAAAAAAAGGAATTTTTCATTTCACGGATATTATTTGAAAGAATAAAATGAAAATAGTAGACTGAAAATAAAATTAAAAAACAAATTGATGAATTAAACAATATTTGATTTGATATGTAGTTATGAATAAAAATAATTAAACAATTAGGCCTACAGCAGATCTAAATTAGTTTATACAAGATCCATATATTTTATCTTGTTTAAAAATATTTTGACGTATCATCTGTAATATATTACGACTTTATTTTAGATATGTATCATATTTATAACTATAATAAAATTTTATGTTTTATTAAGAACATTTAATCGCTTATATAAGCATTTGTATTGCCAAAACTTAATTTTATGTCGTGTCTCTATAAACATTATGGAAACAATAAATTATTTTCTTTCTATTTCAGTGTAATATTTATTTTTTTGCAAGACATTAATAATGCTATAATTTTATTATTACTTACCAGAATTTTTTTATTAAATGCAAATGAAATTCTGAAATAAAGGATCAAAATAAATTTTAACTGCTGTTTCAGTTTTGTATTGCAAAACAATTATAACATGGAAAGATAATATAATTTTGAATTAGTTTATACATTTTTTTAAATTTTTTAATAAGCAAAATTTCAATATTCTAGAAATAAATTTATTCTATGGCCATTTCAACTAATCATTGACATTTAAACTACATGATTAAATTTTAATTTAATAATTATTTAAGTTTTTCTCCAAATATTTTCTTAAAATTAAATTATCATCATGTAATTTTATGAAACTGTTGCTGTTGTAACTGTGTCTAAAAGTAAAGAAAAGAATTTAAATTATTCTCTTAGGAATGAACTAAGATGTGTACAAAGGATCTAACTGCTCTTAGCAATTTAATTTATAATCATTTCCTGTTAACAAAGAAACTGCTGAAGAATGATTAAAACGAATTAGCAACTTTTCGCTTAAAAAAAAAAAAAATCTGTTAAATGGCTTCGATAATTAAAACACATTTACTTCTTTAAAATCGTTTCTCAAACAATCAATGATATCTAAAATCAATTACTGAATGTGATATAAAAAAAGCATTTCGTTAATGGAAACTGTAATGTTCATCAAAAATTGCTATTCTGGCAATTTTTGAAGTGTTCAATTAACGATTTTGCAAACGTCGACATTATAACAATGCAGCCATCGATCCGAAGATGTTATTTGTCTAGTTTTGATTATATTTCCGTTTAACTGATGTCTCAATTTCTATAAATGAAAAATCTAACTAGAGTGATGAACATACTATTGTTGTTTTAATTTAGTAACATTTATTTTAGCTGATATATATATATACAAATAAAAACTGCATTTTTGACTATACTGATCACGTATATCACAAAGAAAATTATTTGTTTATTTTTACAATTTTTGGAAAATAAACTATAGAAATAAAATATAATCTATCCTAAATATATATATATATATAATATTTTTAAGATATCAGTCGCTTCTTAAACTAATTATATTTACACGAAATTAGAAAATTAATTAGCATTTATTTGTAAAATATTATGATTGTAATTTATTATATTTATAATTATACCAAATATGCATCTTATTAAATTTAATATGCTTGTATGTTTACATTAATATTAATGTCTTCTATCCCCTTCAGATAAATTTATTATTTATTTCTTCTAAAAATTGTCCATTTATATAATAAATGAGTTCCACTTACCCAGATCATCAATAACAGGAGCAAGACGCAAAGTTATACCAACTAACAACATACTCATAAACACAAGTACTAATGTAGTAGTTATTATTATCCATCGTGCTTTACGTGAAATAACGTCTTCACTATTAGTGTTTTGTTCCAAATTTCGGAAATGCTGTCTCTGGTTTAAAGGTTCGTATTTTCCGTTACGTCTGGATCCCAAAACGGATTTATTTTCTGCAGAATTCGAATCGTACATTAGATTGTCGTCCATAGCTTTGGTAGCACACGTGACTGGAGGTATGCCGATTCGGATCCAAATTTCGTCATCGAAATCTCTAGCATCGGTAGGACTACTCAGGCAAAACGAACTGTGGCTTTTAAACGTTCTAGGTTTCGCAGATTCCGTTAATTGCAACGTGTCCATTAAGAAATCGGTATCGTGATGGGGATCATTTGACATGTTATTATTATTCGAAAAATTCTTTGCTTGCACCTATATAATAATATCTCTCTAATATTTAAGGTGCATCTTTTCTAATTAATCTAAATAAATACTTTCCTCTTATCGCAATTCCATAAATAATGAGAATGCAGTCGTTCAGACATTCTTCGATTTACGATGGTATCTTCTTCTGCTACGTAAACATTTAAAAAAATCTTGCACAGGCATCGGCATTCTCCTCTACATCGAGATTAGCTATTTGAAAATTGTTCGATATCTGACAGCTGACACGTACTAGATGACATTATTCGCACTTCAGATAAACTTACGATGATCATACGTTACGTATATACGATCATATTACCAGACTGCATCGTAAAATACCTCAGCAACGAAGATCTGATGAGGTACGTGTAAATCTGCGTCCCAAGCAGCACACGACTGAGGTTACGAGCTGCTTTCAGTTCTCCTTGTGCAGTATCGATTGATGCAGTTTTCTAAATGTCTTTCGAAAGGATCCACAAATATCAACGATTTCATATTAAGTAAGAAAACAAAAATAATAAAATATTAAAGCTAGTAATTTATTTTAACAAATGGCGATTTTTATTTATTTTTTTTAAATTTTATATTATTAAAAAATGAATCAGAAAGAAAAGAATTAATATGGCATAAAAATAAAGAAACATTTTTTTATTTATCAGTTTAATTGTTGCACATTTAACACGCTATACCTTCGATTTTTATTAATATAATATTTATATGGAATACAAAAATTGAAAAATCATATATCTAACTTAAAAGAAGCATTTATGATTTTAATATTACGTTCGTAAAAAAATATTATTTACGATTATATTCGTAAATTTGAACGTAATTTTTAAATCTAATAATCATCATCAATTTAATGAAGAAATCTTAATTACAGTCTAGTAGCTTAAATATCTCTACAAATTCTAGTAGGAAAATATTAATGTGGTCGAGTAAATCATACCTATTAAGTTAATGAAACATGTGGTTCACTTTACGAGATATCTTGATATGCCACAACAATATAACCAAAATATAAATGTAGACGAAACAGTTTTGTCAGTGTTATGAGCTAATTTGTTCTACTCTGTTTCTAAAAATAGCAAAAATCTCAATTGTTTGAAGTTTCCTAGATTAGGACAATATCAGAAAATATAAAATAGCAATTTTAAAATAGTTTCCTGTTCTAGAAATTAATTTTTCATGGAAAAAATTTAATTTTGGAAAATAAAAAATACAAATAGCAGATTTATTAATAACAAAATAAATAACCGCATTTTCAATATTTTTGGGCGAAAATCGATGTTGAATTTGAATAAATTTTTCTGAATGAATGCTTTTTATACAAAACCATTGTTTGTCTATATAATAAATCTATAATTTCTTTATCATGTTTTTTATATTTGCAAATTTATGGATATTTTCTTTCTTTTATTGGAAACTAAGTGGAAATTCGACTTGAAAGTTTTTTCAATCATTTTCATGTTGCTCTTTCACGGCAGTCAGAAAAATCGATCAAAACTGAAAAAGTAAACAATCTCATCCAGCATCCATTAATTTTGCATTAAACAAAGTTGGAGAAAATATTATTTTTCAATATATCAAATCTTCATCAATACAGCTGCAATGGAGTCATTACTCAAAGAGATTCTTTAAACTTTATAAAATAATTTTCATGCGCTTTTAATTTTGATATTAATCAAAAATGACTTTAAAATTTTTTATTAAAATATATGGCATATATGTTTTTATAATTATATGAATATAGTTTATAAAAATATATTATTAGGATTAAGTACTACACAGTATTGGAAACAATAAAAGAATTTTCATCTATACATTGGAGGTCTCATCTTGCTATTTCTGTATATCAGATTATTTCTCACAAGTTTTCGATCTTATGTGAATTTCTTTTAATAATTTTCCCAATCGTTCATGAAAATTTAAAAATTTGAAGAAATTGGATTATTCCTTGTATTTTTATATTCAATAAAATTTAACTTTTCATGGTTAATCCAATATTTTTCTAAATAGTCAAAACAAGACTGGAAAACTGCAAAGTTACAAATAAAAATATTAAACAAACATAAAAAATATAGTAGAATTTTCGATCTTTAAGCATTTATTCTAGATCCATAAACGATGGTATGAAGCTAAATTAATCCCAATATATATATAAAATAAATTTAAAAAGAGTAGAAATGGCAATGCTTTTGACAGGTTGAATCTAATAAATCACTTGGTTTCTATATAGGATTCAGAGTTTATCCACTTGACCTACTTAATCTGACCGTGAAAATTTACCAGAAAAAGTACGGATTTATTAGAATGAATACGATGAATTAAAAAATTCTTTTGCTTGGTAATGAAATAAGTAAAAAAAAAAAAACAATCATACTTTTCATTATTCGATTTTGCTAAATGATTAATAGATTTATGTAATTAAGTTGTAAACTCGTTACAAAAATAACTATTTTTTCAAAAAGCATTCATACTATTTTAATATTTTAAATATTAAAATAAAATGATATTTTTTTGTAAATTACAAAAATAATAATTTCATATACATCTACAAGAATTTTTATTCAAAATGATGACTATAAGCATCATAAGTGTCATTCTAGGGGAAAACAGTAGACAGGTGCACACCTCTTTTTATATTGAACAGTGAAAAATCATAAATGTAAATAATCATTAATAAATAAAAAGAATTATACAAATATACCTGGCTTAAGTAAAAATATTTTTCATTTGCAATCTCTATCAAAATAACCATTCATTTTTGTATAATTTTTTGTGAAAAGCTATCAAAATATCTAAATATTGATAATTTCCGCTTTTTAGCAAAAATTAAAAGTCGACATAGATGATAAGCAGTCACCATTTTATATTTTTGCCAAGTTTTTTAGAATTTATCAATATATATATATAACACACAACTGAATGCTCACTTTTTTAATTGCAGCTAATTATATTTTTAAGTTAATTTATATTCTTCATTTTAATTCGATTTCAATGAAATTTTATATTATCCGAAGAGATTAAATTACTGTTAATTATTTCGCCGGATTTTACAAAAAATATGTCTATATTAGTTATATTAACAAATCCGGAATATATGACCATAGATTATCGTCCACCATGGATTAACTTATTGCTTTCTTAAATTATTTTTTCTAGAAAAAAACTGAAAATTTGTAAAATGTGAAATAGAGACTAATAATAATAATTAAGTGAATTGTTTTAGTCGACACTAGATAGTAAACCATTAATCTATATAAAGATATTCTTTAGAATGAACAATTCCAGACTCATGAATTCCTGAAATAAATAATAGTTTCAAAATTTATCAAGAAATGGAACTTCGCTCTATAATGATTATGAAACACTCAAATTACAGTATTAATAAATAGTATGCAATCAATAAAGAAATCAAAGCGATTGCTATAAATTTTATAAAAGCAAGAATAGAATTGTTTATAAAACTGAACTGAGTAACAACTGTGTAGCAAGATGCTCATTGGAAAAACAATTAACTAAAAGAATTTTGAAGAGACTTCTTTCTCAAAATAAATCTGAAGATGATAATTAAAAATTCAAAGAAATCAGCAATTTATCTGTGAAGATAGAGGACAACCTTAACTTATATAAATGCTATGGAAGAACACGAATTAATCTTCGTTTGTTGCTAATCCACACCAAATTAAATGTTCTACATAATTAAAAATTTGGTGTGCATTATTCTTATGTAGAACACTAATTTGCTGTGAATTAACAGCAAATTTCTTCATTGGGCTATTTTCTTTTAAATTATTTGCGTTGACAGTCTGTTTACGTACTACTGTATATAGATATATATTATAGTGTGCTCTTTTCGTGAAAAAATTATTTCTGCATCGTAAAATAAAAATTATGTGAATACAATTGCTTTTATGCAAGATCGAGACTATTGCATATTGCTTGGATAGTAACACAGTTGCTTCACACCTAATATTTCGTAGTTTTGAAAATTCTTCTTGGAATCCTTTCATAAAGTAAGTTTTCCGGCCCTCAAATATTGTGATTTCTGATTATTGGGACATTTGAAAGATGGGACCATTTTATATATTGCTGACTTGCAAGAAAAATCTAGAACGTTTCAAAAAATCATGTAATCAACCAACAGATGTAACAACTGAACTTACATCTTACACTGCATTATGGCTTACCTAAATTATATATATAACTACCAGATTGAATAATACCTGTAATGATTGTAAATGATTTAAAAATAAATATTGAAAGCTACATACAGCAGCAAATTTCATCTTATGTCAAATTCTATAACTAATATTTTCCTTCTTCACCAAAAAAATTCATTTTCTCATGGGCAGGACATTGTTATTCCAAATGATATCTTCATACAATTAATGGTTTTCCGTTAGAGCTGGCCAAAGTGATGTATAGTACTTAATTTTAAATACTGTATATTATATGTTATTTCTGTTTTAAATAAATTTAATTCTAAAATATTTCATGAAAAATTTACATTTTTCAGTTATGATTTTATTATATTCGAAATTTTAAAAAATAAATTTATGAACAAGTACATTATTTTATAATAGTATAAATATAAACAAAAATTTTTAATCACTCAGTTGCTGGAAACAAAATATTGTGTATGATTAAAAAAGTAAATACTTTGACAATTTATAAACAAATTAATAAATAAATAAATATCGATTTGCATTGTCCTAATATTTACAATTTAACTTTATCGCAATATTTTTCACATAAATAAATAAATTGTTTTGGTATATAAATCGTTTATTCTTCATCACGATAATCAACGTTCAATGTTAAAATTTAATGTCTTTCGTTATCTCATTGGAAAAAACTGCATTATTTATAACTCTTAACGAAGATAGGCGATAGGAGGAGTTATTTTAATATTAATGAATTCGTTAAATATGGCATTAACCAAATGCAATCGAATTGCTCAGAGACATTATTGTAATCTTTTCAAAAACTCTCCAGTTTAAATAACACATTTAAAATGCTCAGAAATGTTTTAAGTTTTATAGTTTTTTCGGTTTCGTAGCTTGAGGATAAATGAAGCTTTAGAGAAAATTTATTTTTTTTTAAACGAAAACTTAGCTCAATAAAATTATTTTTTTTACAAGAATCAAAAAATAAAATTGTTTTAATTCATGTTTTTTTAATGTAATCTGATTTATTATTTTATTTTGAAGAGTTTAAATGTTATTGAGCCATTTGGGAAATTAAACTAATGTTTTCGTCATCGATGAAACGAGAAGAAAGTACTGTACAAACAACTTTTCAACTGTAGTAAGTAAAATTTGTTATTTATTTTATTTTTGGATATTACTTAGTACTTTTTATGGAATTCACCTGTCAAAACATCACGAAAATGATTAATAAAAATTTTCTTTAATAGTTTTATATAAAAATTAAATTATGTAACTTATTTGTTCAACGATTTTTTTAAAAGCCAGTAAGAAGTTTCAAAATTCCCATAACAAATTGGCAGAAAAAAATCTCTAAACTTTTTTATCGAATTATTATTCTTCATCAGATATACAGTGAAACTTTTAAAAATGACCACTCTTTGGGACCGATCTGACAGGTCACTTTTCACAGGTGGTTACTGTACAAGATAGTCACCTTCCCCTTCCCCTTCCCCCAAAAGAAAATAACAGATTAATCAAAACTGCAAATTTATATTAATTAAAATCATTAACTTGTAGTCAAGCGATAATGACGACATATAGCACATATCACCTTCCGATGAACAAAGTCATATAACAAGCGTATACTATATAATCTGTATATGTGCATTTAACATAGTCAAATTAAAATACTGTATAAAGATACATATCATCATCATCATAATCAACCATTATCAATCCACTGCAGGATGAAGATCTCTCCAAGCAATTTCCAGTTCTTCCTGTCTACAGCCTCTCTGATCCAACACTTTGATGTAAAATTAACAATTTCATCTCTCCATCTGTAATTTGGTCTCTCTCTTGGTCGTTTTTTATCCCTTGGTATCCAGTGAAGTACTTTAGTTGTCAATCTGTTATCATTTATTCTTATTATATGTCCAGCCCATGTTCACTTCTGCTTTTTTATCTTTTGGATTACATCTATAACTTTTGTTTGACTCCTTACCAAGTATTACGTTTTCTTTCTCTTCTAGTTATTCCCAGCATGCATCTTTCCGTACTCCTTTGTGTTGTTTGCAGCCTTTGAATAGCTCTTTTCGTTAGTGTCCAAGTTTTTGATCCGTAATTTAAAACTGGCAGAATACACTGATCAAATATTTTTCTTTTTAAGCAAAGTGGCATTTTTCCTTTTAAAATTGTGTGGTTTCTATCAAAAGCACTCCAAGCTGATTTAATTCTCCTGTTTATTTCTGGCATAAGGTCACCATATAGAGTGAGCAGTTGTCCAAGGTAAATATAACCATTGACTTCCTCTAGAACTGTTATCTTGTTTTATCTTCTGTTGATCAGCAAAATTATTAAACATGACCTTAGTTTTACTTATGTTTATTCTAAGTCCTACTTTCTTGCTTTCTGTGGCCAAGCTTTGTATCATATTCTGTAGTTCATTTGGATTCGAAGCTAACAAGATTACGTCATCAGCAAATCGTAGATGACTTAGATATTCTCCGTCTATTTTGAGGCTAGTTTTTATTTTATCCCAATCCATTTTTCTGATTACTTCTTCAAGGACTGCAGAAAACAGTTTTGGTGAAATAGTATCACTTTGTCTAACACCTTTTCCTATTTTAATTTTCTCACTATATTATGCAATCTAATTCTTGCTGATGCTTGACTGTAAATTTTGCTGAAAATATCAACATAGCTTGAATCAGTATCAGTATTAGCCAAAACATTTAGCACAACAGATGTCATAACGCTATCAAAAGCTTTTTCATAATCAATGAACGCTAAACAAAGTGGAATTTCATACTCATTTGTTATTTCCACAATTTCTCGCAATACAAAAATGTGATCCATGGTACTATATCTTGCCCTGAATCCTACTTGTTCTCTTGGGTGTGCTTCATCCAGTGATCGTTTTAATCTATCTGCCAAAATGCGAATAAAAACTTTATACAATATAGATAAAAGACTGATAGGTCTGTAATTAGAGATATTCTCCCTTTCCCCTTTCTTGTGCAAAAGAATAACTGTTGCTTAGCAAATTGAAAAATTCACCTAATAGAACTTAATTTGAGACTATATAACTATTGTAAATTGTAAAAGTAAAAGTGATAAAATGATGGAAAATAATACATAAAGATGTTTCGTATTTCGTAATATTAATTTAATTCTTCCAATCTTCTGGTACATCTTTTTGTTTTAAACATCTATTAAATAAATCTATTAGAATGTCTTCTATTTGCTCTCCTCCTTCATGTAAGATATCTACTGTGATGCCATCTTCTCCTGGTGTCTTCCCTTTTTTCATTTTCTTGATAGCAAGATGAACTACTTCTTTCAAAATTGGTGGTATCTCAGTTTTTGAATTTTGCACCAAACAACTATCATTTGTATCTCTATACAGATCAGAATAAAATTCTTTCACACGTTTTAAGATATCCTATTGATTTTTAATTATTTTACCATCTTTGGCTTTTAAAGCAAAAATCCTTTTTCTTCCACAGCAAAGATGTTTTTTTACAGATTTTATTCCTTTGTTTTCCTCAATGGATTTTTTAACTAAGTTACAATTGTACTTTCTGATATCGTTAGTGATACATTTTCTCACCGTTTTACAAAGTTCAGCATATTCAATTTTCTTTGAAACAGCATTTCCATTTATCTTCATTCCTCTTCGTTTGTTCAATAGTAATTTAGTTATCAGATAATTTATCATTTTTGACCTGTCTCTGTTTTCCGGCCACTTCAGTAGCAGTTTGTATTAGTATATTAGTTATGTTTGTATTTAAATTTTTTATATCTATATCCTCTGTCAAATTTGTTAATTCAGTGAATCTATTTTTAAGTTCTATTTGGAACAAGTTTTGGTTTGCTTTTAACTTACCACTATCAGTTCCACTTCTGGGTCCTTTAAACATCTTTTTTCTTTCATTTTTTACATTGATATGCACTACCTGTATTAAACTTATTTAACACTGTGCAATCTTCAATTAAATACTTTTTGCTTGCTAGAATATAGTCAACTTCAGCTGTTCCACCACTTGGATTACGCCATGTCCACTTTTTTTTTGGATTTTTCTTAAAGAAGGAGTTCATGATAAATAAGTTCTCACTCTCTGCAAATTTAACTAATCTTTGTCCACGTTCATTTCTAATTCCTTCTTCAAATTTACCAACAGCTGATTCATCTTGTAACTGAATGCCAACTCTTGCATTGAAATCTCCCATTATAACAGTAAATTGTTGTTTTCTTCCTCTAATTTTCTCTATTTCCTCACAAAATTTCTCAACTTCTTCATCCGTATGGCTTGTAGTAGGGGCATAAACTTGAATAATTTGAAATTCATATCTTTTGGATATTTTTAAAACCAGTCTAGAGACTCTGTCTGAACTATTGTTAAACTCTATAATGTTGTCCTTTATTCTTTTGTTTATCAAAAATCCACTTACAAATGATGGAAGATGCAGTGGAAGTGGATTTTTGATAAACAAAAGGTATAAAATGAAAAAGCTTTTGGCTATAATACAAAAGGTTTCCACTTTTTAATTCTAATAATTCTTCACCTTTACGTCGAACTTCACTTAAACCTAAAATATCCCATTTAATGTGTTTTAGTTCCTTTTCAATTTCTAGAAGTTTTCCTTCAGTTCGCACCCTCTGCTTTCCTGTACATCTGCTTGCTGCCGTCAGCAGGGACATTCCAGCCGCAGGGGACTGAGGCCTTAGATTTGTTGAACTGTTCATTATGCTTGAAGGTTTTAGCCAAAACACACCACGCTGGCCAATGCGGGTTGGTGTGAGCCCATCCGTGTCCGTTCCTCATGTTAAAGAAACATTGAGTACTAACAACTGCACCAAGTGAAGATATGGATTGGACACTTGGTTTTGATCTTAGTCGGTTCCTCTAAGGCCTTAAGGGGAATTAGCGGGTCTCCTCCTAATTAGCAACCAGAAACCATTTTGCAGCTTACATAAAGATACATATACAGTAGTAATTATATTTACTTTTTAATATACTGGTTTAATAGACTATTTTATCATAACAGAAAAATTGTAATGAAATACTAATCTTAGAATTTTATCTAACGGAAAAATTCTAAAGAAAATACAGTAATTCCTCCATGAAATTAATCTTCTTGATCACTTTAACTGATTAAAATTTCTTAAAACTACCTAAGTGAGTGGTAAATATAAACATTAGACAAGTAGTCACTATACCGAACAAAAATAGCATTGCATCCTATGGGAAATAAACCAATTTTTGAAATTTGGTCTCATTAGCCAGGTGGTCATTTTAACAGGTTTCACTATATATATACTTAATTAACTTTATTTTAACTATTTACGTAATTTGGATAAAAAAGCATATCACATATTTTCGCTGATAGAAAATTTAACATCAAACAAATTTCGTTGATGTATATTGTTTAATAAAAATTATCTTCTATTAGAAATTATTTATTAATTTAGTTAATGAAAATGGTTGCATGAATATAAAATATTGCTATATGTTATTTTTAATTAACAATTTCAAGACATAATAAAGGTAATATTTTCGTTTTGCCCCACCAGATGGCCCAATTATAGCTTCAGGTTGAAGGATATTGATAAATAATCATAACAATATGCATCATATTGATAAAATGATTCAAAATTATTTATATAACATAAATGTTTGACGCAAAAACATTTAAACCAACAGTATCAACTATTTTTTTTTTTT
>AYEL01092274.1:0-35427 GCA_000484575.1 Olivierus martensii | reverse complement strand
AGTTTCTACAAAATTTCATTTTAAAAAATCATTTCTTATGAAATACTTTATTAATTATATCATTAAATGTTTATTTTGAACTAGTCATATATAAATATGCATTTTCTTCAGATTTACTAAAATAATTGTCTTTCCAAATATATATACTATTTATAAAACTAGTTATTATAATTCATAAAACATTGCTGCCATTCTTGATATGAAAACATTTTTTTCTCAAAAATTCATGTTTATGCAAATAAAATTTCATTCTTATCCTCGACGTGAATTTATAAAAAAACTCTATATACAGTTTATATATAATATATAAAAAAACTCTATATATAGTTTATATATAATATATGGCGGCAAACAAATACGGTATATTTATATTAGCATATTAGAATTTTAAAAAATAAATCTGTAAATATCATACTCATAATTATTAATATTCAAAATTTAAAAAATGATATTACAGAGTGTTATTTATTTACTCAATTCATAACTAGAAAGTCTGCCTGGCTTGATATAGTGAGTGATTAATCTTTTCGATTCGAGTACTGTAATCGACCCATCTCATTCTTATACCTCACCCCTATTCTTTATCAGAACTAATCGACCCATCTCATTTGTATACCTCACCCCTATTCTTAGTCAGAACTGACGCGTCCATTTTTAGCTTCCACTATGCAGGTCCGAACTGACAGACTTTATAACCAATCAACTTCTGGTAAGCTCAGCCCCTGCAAAGTAGGTGACTATCTGTTTGGAACAAACTGTACAATATTGTTCTTAATTTCAATATATATAACTATAACTATTATTATAATATAATTATTATTTTATTGTATAAGTATAATATAAAATAACTAGAATATTTTGATAGGTTGATCTAATATATAGAAATCTATATATATTTTTCTGTTATATTATATTTTTAAGCTAAATATTTTATTTAGAATGTTTAATAAGCCATAGCAAACAAGCTAAAATCAAATCTGTAATAGTTCAAAAATATTTCTATTTTAATGAAACTGTTTATAATCGTCTTATAATATTCTTTTTCATGTAGTGAAAAAATAAGTAATTTAATGAAATACAGGATGGGTCAAGATAAAGCAAACCCAACCAAGTAATGAACATATGAACTGCAAAGCTATTTTATTTTATACTTTTATACAAGTAGATGAGTAGTCCTTTATGATGAATATCCTGTCCTTCGTACATCATTAACAGCTCCCTACAAAATATTATTATTGTGTGTTGCTACATTGAAAATCTTCTCCCATGTTGGGTTAGGTTTAACTTGGCCCACCCTGTATAATTTCATGTTTAAAATGTATATCTAATTGATTTTGTGATTATGGACATATTCAGAAAATGAAAAATTAGTTTAGACAGAGAAAATTATTTCGTTTCATTCAACTGTAAAGATGATATTTTCATGAGAAGAAATTAAAAAATGTGGTAACAACAAATTATAAGAAAACAAAAATTATAAGTTAATAAAATTGTTTTAATTTTTAATTAAATTTTAAATAAATTACTATATGTATTATGGTATGCCTTACCTTTGTATTTCTTGTAATTTCTCCCTGAAAAAAATTAGTTTATTTAAAACAAAAAAAATACAAAAATAAAAAAAAATTTTTAATATAAGAATTTAAGGAATATATGATAAAATTAAAAACCCAGCCACCAACATGGGGGACGGTTTTGCTTCCTAAGGTGCCGGTCCCAAGCCCGGATAAATGGGGAGGGTTGGTGTTAGGAAGGGCATCCGACCATAAAACATAGCCAAATCCAATATGAAAAGAAACTATCCAAATACGATATTTGCTAGGGTGTTCCAGGAAGTGAGGCGCAGGTACATCGCCCGAAACCTGTGAGAAATGAGCTAGGGCTACTGAGCAGTGGGCAAGCTCAGTTAAAGAAGTTAGTCCAGAAAAGAAAAAAGAAAAAGAAAAGGATAAGAAAGATTAGGCTAAAAATAGGAACACTAAATGTGGGGACGCTAAATGGAAAGAGTAGAGAAATTGCTGATATGATGGAGAGAAGGAAGATAAATGTTTTGTGTGTACAGGAAACTAGGTGGAAAGGGAATAAAGCTAAGGAGTTGAGTAATGGTTTTAAACTGTTTTATAGTGGAACTAATGACAGAGGCAGAAATGGAGTTGGAATTATTGTTGATAGTAGCCTGAAAAATGAGGTTGGAGTTGATAGAGTGAATGATAGAATAATTTATCAATCAATAAATTAACAATATTTTAGAAATTAAACATGTTAGAATTTTGCAATGATATAAAAGCAGAAGTTTAGAAGATTTATGTTGAAGAAACAATATATTCATAATTGCAATAAAAGTATGCTGACTTATAATCACTCTCATTATTTTATTTGAAAATATCTTTAAAAAGATCTATACATAATATAAGCTTTTTAGATAGTAAAACATTGATATGTAAATTATCAATCAATAAATACTTTAACCAGTCTCTAGAAAACTATTTTAATAAAAACTAACTAATAGAAAATTATTAAATTTTATTTAATTATTAAGAACAAATATTCTTTTACCTACATCTCTTTACGCTTTCTCTGTTCTTCCATTTGTTGTTCCAATGCTTTCCTATAATCATCCTTAATTTTCTTTGAATCTTATTTATATAAAATAAAAGAGAAAATCAGTATAGAATATAATTTGAAATTTTAGTATTTATTATAATTCCAAATAAATTTAAACAAATATAAAATTTTACCAAATTGAAGTGTTCCATTTCTATTTTGTTCATAAGGGGCAGAAGTAAAGCCAAATATATTATTTGAAGTAATAAGAATAATTTAGAAATAATTTAAATTCTTTGTTTTATTTTTTGTATTTATCATAATATATAATTTAAACATATTTTCATATTTAAAAATTTTTTATTTTCTTTTATTGAATGATTTCTAATCTTAATTTATTTTTCCAGTTAAGGTTTTTTATGATCTCTTGGACTTTTGTCAAATTTTAAAAAATATTTAATAAATTTCTACCAATTACTTATTTAATTTATAAATGCTTGGAAACTTAATAGTGAAAAAAAATTTTATTCACTAAAAAATTTAGTTAAGATAAAATTTTTTTAGTGAATAAAATTTTATTATTATTAAATTTTCAAGCATTTATAAGTTAAATAAATATTGTGCTAAATTATTTTTTTAAATCTGGAATCAACTTTCTAAAGGTAATTTATATGGCCAAACAAATGCATTTCAAAAACAAGGATGACATAGGAGTGGTTCTTTAAGTTGATAAGTTATCACTAGAAGGTGAACTACAGTTTTAAGTCAAAACTGTAATGGAGTACAACTTCTCATTCTTCTATTATTCATTAGTAAGAACAAATTTTGAAAAACTTTAACAAATAAGAACTTCAATTTTAATCCTTATTACAATCATTCATTCAACCATAATCAATGATTATTATAATTAAAATTATTGTCATTTCTTTAAAATTGTCACACTATGTAAATTTTGGAAATTTATGTCCTGGAAAAACTTCTACATACCTATAAGTGGGTTACAGCAATTCTGAAGCTTATCTGTGTTTTGACCTTTTTGAGATTAGTAATAACCAACAGTTTTTAATTTTTAATAATTTAATGAAAAAATTGACAGTTTATACTTAGTATTAAAATTTTTTTTTTTAAATTAGCAATTATATGTCAACAGACTGATGAAAAATGTTATAATATCTGATCCTGATATCTGAAAAAATGTCTATAAATAAAACTGTAATACAAGAAATCACAACAAGCACTTGAAGCAGGATAAATAAACTAATTTATTATTAGATATATATAATATGCACTACATATAATAATACAATTGTTTTCCGGAAACGCTTTTGGCCTATTATGGCCCTCCTCAGCCAGTAATCTCAAGCGAGTGACTGACCAGTTTCTGATGCAGGCCATCCCTGCTGGGATCAACTGTGGATGAAGTAACAGCGAACAGGCTAAGATGGAAGGTGACTTTCGAAATAGAGACGCAGAATAGGAGATGCATTGGTAGTGCAACGGTGACTGACCAGTTTCTGATGCAGGCCATCCCTGCTGGGATCAACTGTGGATGAAGTAACAGTGAACAGGCTAAGATGGAAGGTGACTTTCGAAATAGAGACGGAGAATTGGAGATGCATTGGTAGTGCAAGGAATGATACTTGGAAAATACGTAGGTGGCTAGATAGGGAAAACTTAGTTTGTACAAGGGATGATAAATCTAAAAAAATTGTTTTTCTAGAAAAGAACCATTACAAGAACCTACTAGAAGACTTCCTTAGAGAAAGTAAGTCGGAGGAAATAAACCAGGACCCAACGAGTAAACTACAAAGAGAAGTTATTAAATTAAATAGGGACCCCAGGCTCCCAAAGTTCCTCAGAAACACAGTTATCCAGGCAAAGAGAAGTTATTAAATTAAATAGGGACCCCAGGCTCCCAAAGTTCCTTAGAAACACAGTTATCCAGGCACAAGCCTGCACCCGTCTGTTCGGATTCCCCAAGTTACATAAAATTCCAGTTGTTGCAAGACCAATTGTAGAAAAATTTCAATCACCCTGCTACCAAATGGAAAAGAAACTCACTGCGTGGTGTAGTAGTAGTAGTAGTAGTAGTAGTAGTAGTAGTAGTAGTAGTACAACGAGTGAGACGGAGTATAGTCAATAGTAGTAGTAGTAGAATAGGGAGGGTGCTATTCGCCCAAGCACTGTAATCAACATAGTCCTATTGTGCACCCCCAATCAAATCATCCCAGAAGAAGGCCCGTCTTAAAAACAACGACAGTATTTTCCTCAATGGGACAGTAGCAAGATCCTCCGGAACAAATTCTTCAATGGGACAGAAGCAAGATCCTCGGGAACAGGAAAATACATCTCCAAGAGATCACGCCTAAGCCACGAAAGGGACATACATTCACATAAAATTTAGAGAGGAGTTTTCCTCCTCATACTGACATCTTCTACACATAGGGCTATCAACAAGCCGAATCAAGTGAAGATGTCTCCTAAGATGACAGTGCCCCGTAAGAAGACCTGTAACAATCCTAACTTCATTTTTGTTCAGAGAAAGCAACTTTTTGGTTCGCTGAGTACAGCAACCCAAAATGAGAGCCTTCGCCTGCCTAAGACCAGAGGTAGACCTCCAGAAAACATGATGCTGAGCCGCCAACCAGTCCTTGACAACCCGCCCAAAGACATCCGAACCAATGCCCAGGACAGGCTCAGGTCCAAAAAAGGGGCGAGAAGCCCCTTCCCTGGCAAGCTTATCAGCAACCTCATTACCCCCAATCCCCTTGTGTCCCGGCACCCAAACTAGTTGTACTCTGTTCTTGGTGGCCAGTTTCACAATGAGAAGTCAGTTGTACCCTGTTCTTGGTGGCCAGTTTCCCAATGAGAAGGCAGCATTTTGTTCTTGGTGGCCAGTTTTCCAATGAGAAGGCGGCATTCCCATACACGGAATTATCAAGTGCTTTAAGAGCAGCCTGACTGTCAGATAGGAAAAAATATGGGAATTATCAAGTGCTTTAAGAGCAGCCTCACTGTCAGATAGGATGAATTATCAAGTGCTTTAAGAGCAGCCTGACTGTCAGATAGGAAAAAATATGGGAATTTATCAAGTGCTTTAAGAGCAGCCTGACTGTCAGATAGGATAAAAATAAATCAAGTGCTTTAAGAGCAGCCTGACTGTCAGATAGGATAAAAATATGTTTGACCAGCTTTAAGAGCAGCCTGACTGTCAGATAGGATAAAAATATGTTTATCTACATAATCCTTATAAGATTAATACTAACACATGCAGAAATAGCAAAGATTTCTGCTTGAAATACAGTGGCAAACTGCCCAAGGGAAAAGGAATAAAACATCCGAGTACCGTCGCAGTAAACACCCGCCCCAACACCAGTAGTGGTTTTAGAACCGTTCATGAACCAGACCAAACCACCCTTGATATAGCCCAAAGAACCCTACAGGCTTTCCGCACAACAAACTCAACATGTGGCTTCCAAGTCAAAACCTTGACAAACAAAACGCCAAGGTATTTGACCTGGGTAGGAAACTGCAACCTCTTACCGAAAAAGGTCGGCTTGGTTAACCCTACCAACTGTCTTCTTCGAGTAAAAGCACAATAACAGTCTTGGCCGGATTAACAGACAATCCAACCCTATTACACCAGTGTGAAACTGTATTAAGAGCTGTCTGAAAAACTTCAGAAACAATCCTAGGAAATTTCCCCACCACAATGATGGATATGTCATCAGCATATCCAACAGTGAAGAAACCCTTCCCATTAAGTAAAGTCAATAGCTCATCCACCACAAAGTTCCAAAGAAAAGGAGACAACACTGTTTTTAACCTTTTCAATTCATATTTCTGCTAATACGAATAAACAAAAAAAAAAAAAATATATAACTAGCGGGAATAGAACTCGGGCAGACCACATGAAAGTTTGCCGCTTAACCACGCTACCACGACAACTCGTTGTTAATTAGTATAACGAACTGGTATACTTTCGTCGCGTCTATCTTCGAGGTCATTTTTCTCCATAATGGCTAGCCATTGGCCTCTAGCCTTTTACTGTGTTTTAGTACTAGTCAAGAACTCTTACAGAAATAAATTTCGTTTCATTCCGTTTTCCGGCCTTCGAGTCCTCTCCTTGTTAGATATAAGTTTCATAAAAACTAAAGCAAAAATGACTTATAAAATTTCATTTTTTCAGCATATGCAATCATTTATCGCATTAGAAAAAGTTTTCTTTATTGAGTTGAAGATGATGTTTTGCATCTTCGTCATCATAATGAAGGAAAACAACTATGAGTACTTGAATTTACAAACGTGACATTGGAAATTCTTTACAGTGATTGCGCAGATGTTTATTCAAATATAATTTTGTCCTGAAATGACGTTTACAGACGTCACACTGGAAAGGTTTCTCTCCAGTGTGAGTCCGAATATGATCTAATAAATTTTCTTTTCTTCTGAAATTACGTTTACAAATATCACATTGAAAAACATTTTCACCTGTATGAATCCGCAAATGTGCTATCAGGTGGGCTTTCAATGCGAAGCTACGTTTACAAATATCACATTGAAAAGGCTTTTCTCCTGTATGAATCCGCAAATGTGCTGTCAAGTGGGTTTTCATTGAGAAACTACGTTTACAAATGTCACATTCGAAAGGCTTTTCTCCAGTGTGAATCCGTAAATGATGTGTCAAACTAGTTTTCATTGAGAAACTACGTTTACAAATATCACATTGGTAAGGCATATCTCCAGTGTGATTCCGCAAGTGTCCCTTCAAGCAGGATTTCCATCTAAATCTGCATTTACAAATGTCACATTGGAAAGGCTTTTCTCCAGTGTGAATTCGTAAGTGATGAGTCAAACCAGATTTCTTTGCAAAACTACTACAGAAATAAATTTCATTTCATTCCGTTTTCCGGCCCTCGAGTCCTCTCCTTGTTAGTGTTTTGTTTTAATTTCATATGACTTATAGCAGAGTTACACATTGATTTTTATTATTTTAACATTTTAATAAATTATGAGTATTTTTTCTGCATATTATTTGAAATGTTCGTTATTATCTAGGAAAATACAATATAGTCACAGTAATTTGCTTAAATAGATAAAATTATTCTTATAACTAGCAATCATAATTTAAAATTGCATTATAAATCTATGCATGCTTTAACATGTTAGAACTGTAAACAAAACATCTTATAAACCACTTTTGTTTCAGAAGCTTAAATATAAAGCACTTCTTAATTTTTTTTGTAATGCTGATATTTTAAATAAACACTGGCTTATAATTTTCTTTACAGTATTTTTATCCTAGACTTACTATAAAATATGAATAATTTCCCTCTAATAAAAGAGGGAAAAATTATACAAGTAAATTACTGTATTACTTTGAATTCAAGCTGCAGAAGGAATTTAAAATTGGAAAAAAATAATAGAAAATAAAAATGATTTTATATATAAGGATATTGAAAAATAAACATTTTTATTTACTTAAATAGGTACTAATATATATATTAAGCTACCTAATTTACTGAGAATCTTCAGATATATCAGTACTATTACTTTTGACATTTTCACTTTCAGAACTTGAATTCTCATCGTCACTGTTGCACCAGAACACATCATCTTCAGTGCCATTTAAATCATTAGTAATGCAACATTTTCAGCAAATTCACTCAAGGTTTAAACAAGTTTATAAAATTTGTCTTTATGCTAGCCATTGTACCCGGCATTGCCGGGGAAATTCTGATACATTATTTGTAGGGAGATATTCATTTTCAGTTTATCAGAATTTTTGATAGTTACAAATGATATTCTACCTGTAAGCAAAGCTGGAAAATATCAAAACTTACGGATGATGACGTCATACGGTGGAATTTTTTTGACTGTATAAACTGATGTTTCACAATATCACCTAAATTGCTATGTTATAATGACGTCAAGCACTAATGATGTTCTGGGATATCATCCATTGTTATGGCATAGGAACTATTGTGATTTCACCCACTGGTGATGTTACAATGTAAATGAAAAAACTTAATTGTATGAAAATTAATGTTGAATATATTAATACAATGTAGTAAATGAATACAAAATACTTTATTTATGTATCTAAATTAGACAATTTCCAAATATATATATATATATATATATATATAACATATATCATATATCTAAATTTAAACTTAATTGTATGAAAATTAATGTTGAATATATTAATACAATGTAGTAAATGAATACAAAATACTTTATTTATGTATCTAAATTAGACAATTTCCAAATATATATATATATATAACATATATCATAAAAATGAAATACTGTATGAATGTTTTTTCAATATAATATTAGTATTAAATATTTGCTTTATTATAAACTAGCTAAAATACCCAGCATTGCCAAATTTTTGTTTATAAATCAGAGTAAAAATAATTCTTTAAAAATAATTGATTGATAATGAGACAACTAAAAATTTATTTCATAAATGATGTATCACCAACATACAATATATAATATATATAATCATACACGTGTTAAACACCCACTTTGCAACAAAAAGTGAAGCATCTGCTTGGCCCTTTGTTGCTTAGTACAAAAGTCCATGCACACATGCAAAAACCAGCACTTGTTTAACGTGTGCTTGGCTTTTTATTTAATTTATCCAAGAATTTAATTATTTTGCCCATGATAAAAACAGGCGTAGTCCATTTAGGAAATGCTGAACACTGATTTTTAATGCAAATGTGTGGACAATAATTTAATTTTTATATATAATTTATATTATTATAATGCTCAGTTAAAATACGTAACTATGCCATGACTGGTATTGCATAAGAACAAATTTGGCAATAAAATGGAAATTTTCTATATGCTATGTATATTACTACTTTCTGTGTTGTTTTAAGTATTATTTATTTATTAGCTATTGAGAATCCATAAATTATGTCACACTTTAGGGGTAGAGTATAGATTTGAGATGGGAAATGACAGGAGAAGAGTTCTGTAAATTATGACATCATTCTTAAAATGGTTAAAGCTTACATTTTTATGACTAAACAATGTTTTAGTTATAAAATAAAATATTTATGTAATTGTTAGAGAAATAAAAAACATGTGGAAATATGTTTGTTATAAAATAGATCTGGCCAATCCAAATTGTCTCTCCAGTTAGCTTGGAGAACAATGTTATAATAATCATGCATAGGGTGACGAAAAATCTCATAGGGAGAGAGAGTCAAAATGCATGTGAGGTGATTCAACATGGCTTAATTTCATTTAAAATTGCAACAAATAAAAAATTTGTAGATATTATTGCTTTTTGTGTGATTATAAATATTTATTATTATTATTATTATTACATAATATTGGATAAATATAGAGTAGTTTGTCACAATGAATAGTTATGTAATTTCTTTGTGTGATAAAATATAAAGAGATTTCATTTGAGATATATAATATGTCATGATGTAATTATGGATATAGAACAGGCTTAACTTAGCCACAAATTCAACATAAAATTTCCGTTAAAATAAAACATCCAGAATGAAAAGGTATGATATAAAAATACTGATTGAACACAAATTGATACTGAACAGTATTCTATATCATAATCAGTAATAATTGTTTTAGCCAAGTAATTCTGATTTTACAGAATTACTCGGTTACATCTAATATCAATATATTAATGCAGGCAAGTTATCTGTTGCCCCTTTACTTTAATACTTAGTGCCATCTATTGATATTTATTGTCATAAAAAAATTATGTGAATTTTAAAATATTTTTACATTTTCATTCTTTTATTGTAGAAGTCTTCAAATTTATCAACAATATGGGCGTACCCATAGCGAAATTATAGATGAACAATGTGCACAAACTGGAGGCAGTTCATTAGGTGGTCCTCTCAGATTTAAGAACACTTGTATTTTATATTTACAATGTGATCAGAATGGTAAATTTTAAACAATATATTTATTTATTTTATTTCATTTTACTTATTAATAGATTTTTCCAGTTTTAAATGACCGGCTTGATTCTCGTGTGGATCATATGATAAAAATAGGGCTTGTTAAGGAACTTCAAGATTTTTATGAAGATTATAAAAAATATTGCATATCTAATAATATGTAAGATTGTATATATCATTTAACATTTTAAGATTTTAAGCACTATGAATTAAATTATTATATTAATTGTAGGCTACCAGATTATACTCATGGTATATTTCAGTCTATTGGATTTAAAGAATTCCATGAATTTTTGATGCTTCCTACTGATCAGAAACAAACAGAACTAGGCAAGCAATTATTTGAAAAAGGTAATTATAGTAGAATTTTAATACAATTTTTTTTTTCTATGTATCATCTTTTTTTGTTGTTCTGAAAATATAATGTTTGTACAGAAATGTAAAATGGTTAATATAATGATATTCGAATTGTTTATCAACATAAAATAATAAAACAAAAAACTTTAGTTAACAGATATATATACATTTCTGTTATCACTCAATTTAAATATTTCTGGCATATCAGGTTCTACTATATTGTACTGTATGTTTAAATTGCTTGTGTTTATGATTTTAAAAAATATATTCATTTCAAACAAATCATATGCTTTAATTGATTAGCTAATAAAATTTCAATAGATAAATCATTTGTATTTGTAAAGTGCAAAGTAAGTGATGAAAATATAAAAGAAAACTGAGCATTGTTAAATTGTTGCATGTATCATTCCATTTTTAAATTGTTGCTAAGATCAATAATGCAAGATTGTTCATTCATTTCTGATCTTGGATATAGAATAAAATGTTTAAATATGCATTAAAACATCCAAAAATTATTATACAAAAGTGAATGGTATTTATGTCATTTAAAATGTTAATTGCATTATTTGTGAAAAAAATTAAATCATTATTTACTTGCTTATATTATCTCTTAGCATATTTTATCCTAATCATAAAAGAATGCTATAAGTGTAATTTTTCCCACTATCTTGACTTGGCAAAAAAATTATTCAGATATTTTCTAATATATGTAAGTAATTGGAACTGAAGTTTTTGAATAGACTGAATTTTATGTAAGTCAAAAAAATAATTTCTTAAAAGTTTTGAACTAAAAACTCCCAAGGATTGAATATGTAGAGATCAGTGATTTCTTTGTCTGATGTTCATCCCTATGCATCAAATTGTTTCCTAACTGAAAGGAAACAAATACTACATTTAACAATATGTTTAAAATTAATCAGCACTATAGCATAGCAAGCCAATTAACTTGAACTTCTTAGTGTAAACCAAAATACTTTATAATAATAGTTTCTATGTTGTTCATTTGAATTTTTCAATGAATATAAAATTATTTATGCTTCTACACACACAAAATTAATTTTTAATCTCAATTTTGTGTATAAAATTTGTGGAAACTTCAGGACTACAGATCTGGCCTGACTTGTGGAATGTGGAGTTTCCCTGAGTAAGGATGGAAAAATGTTGGACTATTTCAATACAAATTCACTCAGATTACTACTACTTCATTAAACAATCAATAAAATTTATTTATTTTGGTGATCAACCACCAGAGAGAGAGAGAATTCTGTACATCGAATATGTTTCAACATATTTATCCTTCAAAAATAAATGAGTTTCAAATTTTTTTCTTGTTTGTTTGACGAGTAGTGACATTCCAATCTTGGACTTCCTTGGAGTCTTGTTTTCTTCTTCTATTGCTATTTAAAAAAAATTTTTCTTCATCTCTTGTTCAGATTGTTTTTTGTGGTCTTTTGTTTTTTCCATTTAAATGTTTTTAAAAACAAGTCTTATGTGAACATAGACTTGTTCACATAAGACTTGATTGGTGCACTTCAATAAGACCAAAGTCCAAGTGCACCAATAATTGGTGCACTTCACATAAGACTTGATTGGTGCACTTCAATAAGTGTTGGCAGCCTTACACTTATTGAACTGCCAACACTTATTGAAGTGCACCAATTCCATCAGCCAACTGATTTGACTCTATCCTTCCATTCTCTGAATGCAATTTCTCCACTGTGGAAAGGAGATCAATTTCTCCCCTCTCCTTTTGGGAACAAAAATCACAGTGCAGCCAGCTTTGGACATGTTCTCTCATCACCACTTTTTCTAAACTAGTCCAATTTGTGGACTCATTTTGCATGCAATTGGCATTAACCTTTTTCGCTCCAACGCCTAGCTATGCTAGACAAAGTTTAAGACCCAAAAACTTTGTAATTTTTGCGTAAATCGAGAAAAAATGGTTAAAATCTCAAATTCGATCGTATTTTCCATATTTCTATCGTATTATTCAAAAATTTGATTTTCTGTCGATATTTTAATAAATTTTTAATTACCCCCTTTAATTCGAACCCAATCCGAATTAATTAATGTAATTGTGATCTTTGCACCCCTTGAATTCAAGAACAGTTTGTCCGAATTTGTTCGACTTCAAAATCATGTTCCACATTTCCTACAGATTTTATTTTTCGTTTTTACAGATATCTTGATCCAGTAAATTAAAATTTGGGAAAGTTTCGCCCCTTGTAATTAATACGATTTTAGCGCTTTTTAACACATAAAATTTGATAAATTAGTTTTATTTAAAAATTTATAAATTTTAACTTATCAGAGAAACAAAGCGTCTTATACCACGCTTAACAATCAACTCGGAACTCAGCTTCCTACATTCTGCCGGGAAATATAAACGGTTTTTCGAAATCCAGCTGATGTTTGTTTATATTAGTTATATTTTAAATATAACACAAAAATTTAACTAATACAGTAATTTTTGTGTTATCTGCAGTCGAAACAAGTAACTAGTAGCCAGGGGTGCATAATTATTGTCAAACAGCGTTCATCCAAGGTCAATTGTTGACCTCAGGCTATGGACTAGTTACATTATGCTGACTGAGGAGTGAAACGTGACAACCCGTCCCCTTTGTTTGAAAATGCTATTATAATATTTTAACTATTTTTCGAAAAATTACTGACTTAGAATGACTTAATACAGAGAAATAATTCACCATCTGCCATTTTTAAAAGGCACTGAGACAAATCTGATTAAAAAACGTATAAAAAACGATAATTTATCAAAAATCAGTGCTAAATCTGGCATACAGATGGCAGGATGATAGCTATGTATAGAAATCATAGCAATATTTATTAAAAAAATAAATTTTTGAACAAAGTCGACATTCTCATACGTACTAATACTTCTTATAAAATTAAAAGTATTTATCCGACATTGTTTTAAGAAAATAGGAAAAGCTAGTTCATTCATATATTTAAACCAGCTGTTTTTATTCTTTTCTTGAAGTTCCACCAGAACAAACATTCCCTTTCTTATATCAGTAGTCGGTTCTTCAAACAGTCGGAAAGCAGCACTCCAAGTGAGAGAAAGAGGAAGCATTCTTAAAAATTTGAAGTACTTTTAACAAAAGACAGGAAGCCGATGATTAGGCATTTTCTATCTTTGTAGGCTATGGTTAGCCCATGGTTAGAAGTTAAATCAATGTCAAATGTCAGATAGGTTTTTTTTATAGTTTTACCATGATGGTAAGGTATTGTGAGATCATTTTGATATCATTTTCAGATATGATAGAAATATCTTCATATCTTCAAATTCTGGTAGAACTTCCCTGGAATCATCATCTTGTGTTGTTTGAGAAACTTCATTTATATTCATATTATTAACTTTTTCACCGGCTAGTTCATTCATATATTTAAACCAGCTGTTTTTATTCTTTTCTTGAAGTTCCACCAGTACAAACATTCCCTTTCTTACATCATTACTCGGTTCTTCAACACTATATGGAGGTAATCTTCCAAGGTCTTCAGGTTGAGGTAGGTAATCTTCCAAGTCTAATACTGCATCATCACAAGAGACATCAAAAATAATATCACGATCATCCTCGTCACTCATGTCCTCTATCATATCCTGAAATAACTTTCTTTTCATTTTGTATCCATTTGCTAATTCATTTCCACTTATATATTCCGGATAGAAAACTATGGCAACTGGCAAAATAAGTACGCCATCCATTCTTTACGCCAGCTTCATTACAATATTTATCTGAATAAATACTTATCTATCTACATGGGCAAAAGTACGTGACCAAAAATTTATTTGCATACTGATTCTGAACTGTTTTCTCCAAAACTTAGTCTATGCACGTGATCGCCATTTGCAAAGCAGTTTGCTTTATAAGGCTGCGATTGCAGTTTTCTGCAACAGATAGTATTAATAGTCAGTTAGAATTAAACATTTCAAAATTGTGATAACCCAATATACCTCCATGTCTTGCTGTTCCTCCTCTTCCCCTATGCTAAACCAGATATTTCTTATAATAACTGAAAATTATCAGTTTGCTATATTACACAAAATGCATCATTAGTGATTTTCAAACAAAAATTTTATTAGTTAAAGTAGATATTACTGAAACTCTAAGCAAGTAGTGCTGCAAAATAATAAATTGCTCACTTCCTCAATATGTCCTATTTTGGAGTAATTAAAATTAGGAGATTAAAAATGTATTACATCAAACTCATTTATAAAATTTTATTAAATAGTTTCATTTTATCCTCAATACTTATTGATATATTAATAAAATTAATAATAATTACAAAGTGAGAAATTTGTAAATACGGCAGGGTTTCTATCAATTTCGTTTGTTGGACATTCGTTATACTATTTTAAGGGACAAGAAATTGAAATACATACGTTTGTGTAAATTGTAACATCGGTTCATGACATTAGGATCAGGTAGGACGTATTGTTGCACACCGTATTTAGATGAATCCATACCAGAAAATCAACCGAAGACCAAGAAGCGTTCACAGAGTTCAGAAGTCCTATGAATGAAGGGAAAACTGTAATTGTAGTTTCTATAACATAAAGTACAGTTTAATATTTATTGATCTATATATATCAGGTATTCTCAAAAGTAATGTCATTTTTTTTGTACTCTTTTTGTTCAAACCTGTCTCTCCTTGCTTATTCATGAATTTTTAAAACATTTAAAATGTTGAAAACGTGGAATTGACTCAAATGGATAATACATGTTTGATTAAAATAACAAACAAAAAAGACATTGCTTTTGGAATGACTTGATACAGGGTGATTACAAATGATTCATCGGGTTTTCAATGAATGTATTTCACAAAGTATTACAAACAAAATAGTGATTGATACATTGTATGAAAAAGCACATTTTCAAGTTTCTTACACATCATTACAAATGTTCTAGGTGCTCTCCTCGTGTATCTACACGTTACAAGACTGGTTGTTTCCGAGACTGACAGCTGATAACCCACACTTCACATTCCAACAAGACGGAGCTCCGCCTCATTGGCATAGAGAAGTGTGTCGCCATCTGAACAGGGAACTTCCAAACAGGTGGGTTGGGCGATGTGCGCAGGATGATTTAGCACTCTTAAGATGACCCCCAAGGTCTCCCGACCTTACAGTTTGTGATTTTTTTTATTTGGGGATACATGAAAGACAATGTGTACGTACCACCTTTTCTGACAACATTGGCTGAACTCCAAAATTGCATCACTGCTGCGCTGGCGAACATTGACAGGGACATGCTCGAACGTGTATGGGCTGATCTTGACTACCGCATAGATGTGTGTCGTGTAACACGAGGAGAGCACATAGAACATTTGTAATGATGTGTAAGAAACTTGAAAATGTGCTTTTTCATACAATGTATCAATCACTATTTTGTTTGTAATACTTTGTGAAATACATTCATTCAAAACCCGATGAATCATTTGTAATCACCCTGTATTTATAGCATATTAATTATACATGCATATATATATAATATATATAAAACAATTAACTAGGAATTATGACAATATAAAGACGATAATCTAGACCAAGGGTGTCAAACTGGCGGCCCTTGATGGGATTTTTTTTGTGCCCCTCAACGCTCTTAACTAAAATGAAAATGAAATCAGTATGTTATGAGACAATAGGAAGTAGCTCGCTTCGTAGCTATATCATATACTGTGATATACTTTTCTGATTATAATGAAATGTAACTGCACGAGTTTTTTTCGATTGGCCTTATCAGACACTGATCTTTCAGATTGGTGACACAAACTAATTGCTGTCCTGCAAGGAATACATCATTTTGTGTGAAATTTTTTACCGAGAACAAAAAGCCATGTATTTTTTGAACACACAAATACAATGATCAAATTCCAAATAATCCCTTTTTGAAGGACGTGTATAAAGAGCGCGCTAACGGGCTTAGTTAAAGATTTATTGGATGTATTATTAACTTATTTAAAAAATGCAAGTAGTTATAATTATTTAAATTTATAAAATTTTAATGAAAGTTTTTGTTTTTGTACAGAAAATGTGACGTTTAATGGTTAATAGAAAATTAAAGATTGATAGCGAGGAATTAAATTTAGAAAATATGTATAATTAAAAGCAATTTATAATAATTATATATTTTTGTAATATATTCATTTGATTACACAATGTTTTTAATAATACTATATTTCGGTATCCTTACTCCACAATATATTTTTTTTAAATGTTTAAATGTGATTGTGGCCTGCGACAAACTTACAGGCGTATTAAATGTCCCCTTTAATGAAAATGAATTTGACACGTCTAGCTAGACTAAAGCTAAACAAAAATATCTAATTTTGACTTTAATTAAAAAGAAATTAAACTGCAATTTTATCACAAGATTCATAAACTACCTACGAGAGAGTTTTTTTTCATTTTCTTATTCATTTTTTTCAATTTCTTTGCTGCATAAGTTTGGACAAAAATCAAAAATAGTGATGAATAATAAGATATTAAATGTCCCCTTTAATGAAAATGAATTTGACACGTCTAGCTAGACTAAAGCTAAACACAAATATCTAATTTTGACTTTAATTAAAAAGAAATTAAACAGCAATTTTATCACAAGATTCATAAACTACCTACGAGAGAGTTTTTTTTTTTCATTTTCTTATTCATTTTTTTCAATTTCTTTGCTGTATAAGTTTGGACAAAAATCAAAAATAGTGATGAATAATAAGACAACGACATTAATCAACATAACAACAGACACAAATAGAAGAATGTTGAAGAAAGACAAGAATAAAGTTTTATATCAACTGTTTAAGAGTTTCTTTTTTCTTCGTAATTCTCTCTTTCCATTTTTCTTTAATTTGATATGATTGAAGAATTTAAAGAGAAAGTTCAAATTGAATCTCGATCTTCATTTCTTAGGGAAAGACACTGTCGGTTTATACGATTGAAAAAAATACTATTAACTTAAAGTTTTACTGATATATTTTGATCTGAGCTTATGGTCTTAAATCTTTTGATCCGTTAGTCTGTTTTCTTCTAAGATTTTTACGTCGAGTTAATAGTCTGTCTAACAGGTAAATTCCATTCCTTCTGCAAAAACATCATTCAATTGTACAGCTTTCCCAACTAAATCTTTTAGTTAACGAGGAATTCCGAATGTAATAATAGATGATTAGTGATTGTGTTTATCTCAAACTTTTTGCTATCTCTTGATTCGTGAATTCACGAATTAGTAATTAATTTATTTCTCGAGATTACATTTCCGAAATTTTGCAGAATCTCGAGATTGTGATAATGTTTACTTAAAATAATACCTGTTTTTTAATAAGAATAAAACAAAAATAAGGAAGGAAAAAATCATATAAAATGAAAACAAATAATACCGCATTGTTTTATTTTTTATTTAATATTTTAAATATATTGAAAAAAACATTGATCAGTTTTCAAGAATATTGGACAAATAATCGTATTTTACTGAAAGTTTTTTTTAAAATCGCATTTCAATACACAAATTGTCTATTTGTTTATCCAGTAAACGTGTGCAATGTTAGAATAGAAAAGTTTTCTACGTGGAACTTCAGGACAATGTGGTATATCATGAGAATTTCTGACACCAGTCTAATGTCGCCATGCGACATTAAATAGGTGTGAGCCTACGAGCAGTATATGGGAAAGAATGGGAGAATTAACGCTACGTAATACAACTTGTGCATCGGAGACTATGATATAATGGCAGAATACATTTTATTGAAAGAGATTCTTTACAAACTTTGATCCTGCATTATTAAGCTTAACGTCGCTGCACGGATGAATAAGTACCTATTATTTATTCCTGTAAAGTTCTCTAATCTTTCGACGAGTAATAATTTTTTAGTTATTGAGAAAGGTAAACAGAGAGTAATGGGTAAGACAATTGAAAACGACTCTTTCAGCTAACCTCAGTCCGTTTGAAAGAGACCTTTGAAGTTAGTAACTTTCGCTGGAGGGAGATTTTCGAGATGATTTCTTGAGAAGAACTCGGATCAGGAGTGAGCTGAAAAAAGATTCTAGACTCTTCTGCTTCATTGAGTGAAAATCTATCGATTCCTCTGACTTCAGACTCCTTCTCGTGCACTTATATATCAGTAATCAATATGCATGCATCCGTCATGATGATAACGAATTTTCTTCGGTTAGAGGACGTGATTAATCGGGCAGGTGATCTCATGTGTGGTTGTTCCATATCGATATAACATCTTTTTCCCTATTTGGGATTGATAAAAGATTTAGATAAGATTTTTGCTTCCTCCGTCGAAAGTGAACAGTCTTTCGTCATTGATAAGAAAACGAAACTTTCTAGTAAAATCATAACGTAACTTATAATAATCTCGATTTATTCGAATAGGATTTAAAGTTGTTACAGGAATCGGAAACAGGATGAATAATACTATCATCCAACTGTGCATCATTGGGGACTAAACACTTTTGGAGACAGAATCAAGAAGATAAACAACAGTCTGAAAAATACTAGAAAACTTCCATTCGGACTGTTGTCGATAGTACAACGAGACTCCCAGCCTTCAAAGAACTAGTAGAAGACGAACGTCAGTTTATGTTTCGAATTAAGGTATTTATCTTCTCATGTCATTCTACACGCGCCAAAATTTGTAAAACTCTTTCTCTTTACCTCCTTTAATAAATCTTTGATTTGTTTGAAGTTGTTTCGAGTCAGTTAAGATCGGGAAAAATCCACTGTTTACCCGTGCTTACCTGTAAGCTCACAAAAAATCAAGGTCACATCTGTCAATCCGTCTGTTATTTCCCACAAACTTCACAATAATTATTGGCCATTGGCTGAAGATAGGAGTTTTGGGGAATTATTGAGTGCTAGCTATTCACTCATATTCTCTGATATACTAAATCACATCACACTACATTATATCGCTATTTATAATAAACGTCATTAGACGTTATTGTTACTGTGGCGAACCGCTGAATCAGATAAAACAACTTGTTGGAATCCGAGAGTAAAAAAGAGAGTTGGTTACGTGAGTAGTCACAGGAAGGGAGTTTGTTTTTCATCGGGTTAAAAGTCCAAGTAAGACGTCCTAGTAGGTGTATGAGTATGTAATCATATATTTCATTAAATTTTTGTTAATCTTTTGTAACAATTGGTAGCAGAGCGTGATTATTAATATCTGTGGACTTAACCGATACAGAAAAAGGAAGACAAAGTAAAGGTAGACAGAAGATACGTTGAAATCAGCAAGTGAATTCGTGGCGATTAAACTTAACAGTAACGGTAACGATGAAAATTTCGTGGGAACAGATAGGATCACTAAATTAAACAGTAATAACTGTTTTATGGTCGATTAAAATGAAAGCTCTACTAACTGGTAAACAAATCTTTGAAGATGTGATTACTAAAGATGAACCTATAAAAGATGAGAATTATAAATGTCAAATGACAATATGGCAGGAATGGAAAAGAAAGAACGATATAGCCTATGGATATTTAATTCTTTCTATGACTGATGAGCAAATACTAGGATGTAGAGGAACAGAGAAAGCTAAAGAAATCTGGGAAATATTAAGAAAGAGAAATTTGGGTACAGAAAAGGATAGATTATTCTCAACAATGAGCGAATTAATGAGAATTAAAAAAGGATCAGAAGAATCAATAAATGAATATATATCCAGAACAATGTCGTTAGCTACCCAAGCAGCCCAATTAAACAAAACTATTGAAGAAGACGATATAATCAGGTACATAATCAATGGACTTCCACAAGAATTTAGTGATGCGAGAGCAGCTACTAGGCAAATAACGAGGGTGGCGGTTTATAGAGGGGCGGCTTAAAGAGGTTTGACTGTATCTGTTTATGAAATTGCACAAATATTAAATACAAACACCGTGAATTTAAGAAAGGCATTGGATTGATTGAACGATTTTATTGGATTCTGAATGTATTTTACAACCGATTTCTTATGCAATGACGTTTATTCTGATTAACGGTTAATCGAATGTATTTTCGTAAGAAATATCACACTGTAATGAATCTATAGTTTACTATATGAATTATTATTTATTACTTTTCTAGAAATTACATAAATTATTCTGCTGAGATATGGAAAAGGTTTGATATTTTTTGTATTCATTTTATTTATTGATAAAATTTTTCGCGTTATAGCTATTAGTTGGAAGGCCGCGGTTTCCCCACCCCTGATCTAGAGTTGTTTTACTATTAACAGAAAGAAAACAAATTAAGTAACAATGGATGAACATAAAAAAATTAAATTAACAATTAATCTGTTTATGAAATTGCACAAATATTAAATACAAACACCGTGAATTTAAGAAAGGCATTGAATTGATTGACTGACAAAACGATTTTATTGGATTCTGAATGTATTTTACAACCGATTTCTTATGCAATGACGTTTATTCTGATTAACGGTTAATCGAATGTATTTTCGTAAGAAATATCACACTGTAATGAATCTATAGTTTACTATATGAATTATTATTTATTACTTTTCTAGAAATTACATAAATTATTCTGCTGAGATATGGAAAAGGTTTGATATTTTTTGTATTCATTTTATTTATTGATAAAATTTTTCGCGTTATAGCTATTAGTTGGAAGGCCGCGGTTTCCCCAGCCCTGATCTAGAGATTTGTTTTACTATTAACAGAGAGAAAACAAATTAAGTAACAATGGATGAACATAAAAAAAATTAAATAAATTAACAATTACCCTTAAATACAATAATCAAATAAATTAACAATGAGAGAATACAATAAATAAATAAATAAAATTTCATCGCGAAACAATAACAGTAACGATAAATCAACAAGAGCAAATGGACTGAACGTGTTTTGTTCATCATACTCTTCAAATCTGATTTTAAAAACTATAATAACTTGTCTGAATAAAAAAACATTACTTCATGCAGCGAATTGAATATAAAACAAAAAATATTGTTTAGGATATTGAATAGAAAAAGCTAAATTTTTAAATATTTTTACAATTATGATTTTAAAAAATTATAATAAATTTTACAATTACTTTTTATCAAAACGGTATCTAAAATTAGCTGATTCTCAATCAGTTCGATGCAAAATATATTAAAGTATATAAAAAAAGTTTTTATTTCTCCCTTAAGTTCTTTTTTAGAACCCGCGATAAACCTACATTCTTCCTGCCACCAGTTACGTCATAAACCTGCAGGTCACATTTCCTCTGTTTGTCACGAGCAACGTCATACAACTTTCACTTCTGATCTATTTGATCCGAATTTGATCACTTCTGACCTTTATTCTGATATATACGATTAACGAACTCGGTAATTACTGTAGTTTTAGAAGTGAAAATTTGGAAGAAGTATTACTGGCGGGATATATTTTTAATAGTAATTAGTTAAAGATTCGTCATCACTGCACATGAAAATAAGAGGGAAAACAGTGCCTTTTGCTAAAATTTCTTAAAAAAAGCATAGATTCCGTCAGAAATTTAAGAATATTTTTACTGGTTGACTTGAAGTGAACAATTTAGTTTATATTAAATTACGTTATTAATTTTTATTTTTTTTATTTAATATATATATATATACGCATTCTTTTTCAATACTTTTGAATAGTTAAACTTACAAGTATTAATAGCAATTTTCGCTTCTAAAGCATCAATAATTATAGGTAGTGCTATCATGCTTTGAAAAATGAAGAATGAAATCTAACTAGAATATTGTACTACTAAAGTCCTGCTAGTGATCTTCCGAAAGAGGAAAGTATAATAAAGGACAGAAAGAACTATATCAGGAATATGACTGACAATCAGCACCCTTAAGTGATTTCCTACTATGCGATTGATAGGCCCCAATTTAAAGAAATCAAAATAGTATTTACCAATCTGATACAACCAATTAGAACCTGGTAATATCAATAGAAATATATTCCAACTAAAGTATTTAGTGTTCTTGCTACTATATTAATAATTCATACAACAACATGATAAAACCAATAAAATATGTTAAATCCAATAGAAATAAACACTAATTAAAGACTACTATTCTACTATTATAGTAATAATTTATATAACAATCTGATACAACTTACAATTGAACACTTCAGATATTCATACAAAACAAAAATTCTGGTAGATTAAGCGGATTATGTCAGATATCAAATATAAGGTCTCTGATATGATTTCAGAGACGTTATATTGGATATACAGGATATGACGATTTATCTGTTGTTTATGTTAACTGAAAACAGGATGTGAAAACGTCTGTAGAATAATTCTAACGTTTCTTCAGTAATATATTATTTAATCAAAGCATATTTTTTATGTTTTAAATCTAATTTTTATAAAACAATTATATATTATAAATGCAGTACAATACAATGCAATACATATTATTGTATTTTTATCTTAAAAAAATATTGAATGTCCTATAACTTTGGAATATTAGCAGATTCGAGTTAGAATTCTCATGAACATTTTTAAAAATTGAATGCATCTAAAAAATTATTTCGTACTTTCTTACACTATGTATTTAATTTTTTTTTTCTTTTAAATCGAATAAATATAATAAATAATTATATTTTGTAGTAATTATAAAAATATATACTTTCTGTACTTATACAGTAAAACCTCGATTTTACGGACCTCGATTTTATGTACACCATCCCAAAAAATAAAATAAATAATATAGCTACATCTAGCATTTCTTATCTGCACTGGTGCGTGTAAAATAAAGCACTCATTTATTGCATAATGAGTCATTTTTATTATAACAACTTACCTAAATTTAATATACATGTATTTAGGTAATTTAATTTAATTTTTTTTAGGCATAAGTCACATTAATTAGTACAGGTATGTTGAAAATGCTAATTAATGTTTATAAAAAAATGTTACTTCGATTTTACGGACTAGTCTTGCCCCCTATAGTCCGTAAAATCGAGGTTTTACTGTATATATATATATTATATCATATATTATAAATCTGAAATACCTGAGCGCTCGTATGCGCTTATAATGCAAGAACATCTGAATAGATTTTAATGAAACAACTTTCGTTTGTTAGGGAATTTAGGCAGAAAGATTTAAAGACAGGTATTGATTATTAGAAATTGATTTTATATATTATAATTGGCGTACATTAATTGAAAATAAATTCCAGGATGGAAAAATGAACATCAGATATGATATTCAATGATTTTTAAACTTTCTCTAATTTTCTATTGATAATAGTTTGCATTACCTTATTTAGCCGTAATATCCTTATGTGAAACTTTGATTAGTATAAGTGACACGTGCTATTAGCACTCATATCTATCAGGGGTATCTAATTTATATATATACATATAAATCAGGGTAGTTATGCGTGTATATACAAATATAAGTCAAGATAGGCTGAATCAATTTTTACGAAATATTCAACCTATTTTGTAATGCCTATTTAATAACCTATTTTGTATTTTGTAAGATTGTCGGTAACATTACCACGTGTTGGTTGAATCAATTTTTACGAAATATTCAACCTATTTTGTAATGCCTATTTAATAACCTATAATGATAACCTATTTTGTATTTTGTCGGTAACATTACCACGTGTATCAATGTCCGCAGTGAAGAAACGAAACTTCTTTGCCATAGCAACCCAACAATTTCACTTAAAATAATGGAATTTTATATAACTTTATATAATATAATAATTGTATTGTGTTGTACAGTTGTATAAATTTCATAATGCCAGGGGAAAAAGGAACTCTTTAGGTTTTTTAACTACTATTGCTAAAAGATTGAGTTTAATTCGAGAAAATGAAGCAGAAGATCGAAAAAATCTATAGAATTCTAAGAGAGAGAGACCGAGAGAGAAGAGAGACAAAGAAGGGAAAAAAAAGACATATATTTCAAATAAAAAAACGTATCTAGACGGAAGAGATTTCCAGAATACATTGAAGAAAATACTGAATGTCATCTAAAAGGTTATATAATTTAGGAAAAAGAGAAATTTAAGTATAACGTCAAGAAATGCACGAGCAATGCCGGGCATGTGTCTACTAGTACCTATACCTATACTCTATATATATAATAAAATTTTTATTTTATTATTTATGATTGCTATCTCCCTAAATTTCTCCGGCACACAGGGCAACAGAATCTGATAATACTAATATACTGTAAATAAACACCAACTAAGGATTTGGTATCCTTACTACTATACTAATAATTCATACAACCAGAGGCGGACTTGCAAAACCCCAACTTTACACATTTTTCTAATTCAATTATAATTTCGTAGAAGTTTTCAATCAATAATAAAACCTGGTAGTATGTTTATATTCGCTTATTTTCATTAACAACCAAAGCCCAAATACAATGACAAACAATTACCGTATGCCGAATACGAATATTACACTGGCAACACTGCGAAAAGTATGTAGTAACCTACTTCACCTTTCGCTACTCAAAATATAATTAATACATGATAAATTTTATTTAAAAATATGGTTATTATGAATTTTTATTCCCTTAATTCTCTCTTTAAGGGGCCAATATTTTCTTCTCCGCCCGGGGTCTTAACCGGTCTTAATCCGCCACTGCATACAACAATTTGAAACAACCAATAGCATTTGATAATACTAATAGAAATAAACCGCCAACTAATAAAGCATCAACCAAAGTATTTGTTGTGCTTAGTGTTTATTTAATAAAAAAAATAAGACACTTTCTACACTAACACGTGTCGTTCAGAATAACAAAATAATAAATGGGCCCCAGATACTGTTGCGCCCCCTGGCAACAGAAACTCGTATGAAATAAATAAAATATATTTGGTAGAATATTATATTATGGCTATCTTAATAAAAATAACACCGATCGAAAGTTCATGATGAGTATAGAAAGCTTTCAAAAGAACCATACCTCTATCGGTAATATTTAATTGTAGTAGTTCAGTGTTTTACTTTTCGTGGAGTCTTTCTTTCTTTCTTTCAAACAAAGCGATAGAGGGCGTACTCAATGGTTTTACCCTTGAAAAAGAAGAATGAAGTAGAAGAAGAAAGGAAAGAACAAGAAATAGAAGTAAGTCTCCTACCAGAAGGAGTGTGGTGGGCCACTAGATGGAAAAGAGATAAAAAAAAGGGGGCGCATAGTCCCAGAAACTGATGTGCAGACCAGAAGCAAACAAACAGACTTGAGGAACTTGTTCGGAACAGAGAGTCCACGCAGCACACACAGAAGGATTCCAAACCGAAATCCAGCAGGCGTATCTGATAATACCAATATAAATAAACACCAGCTAAAGATTTGGTATCCTTACTACTATACTAATAATTCATACAACAATTTGATACAACCAAAAGCATCTGATATACTGTAATCGAAATAAACCACCAACTAAAGAATTTAGTATTTGTTGTGCATACAAGTTAGTGTTTATTTAATAAAAAAATTAAATATAAATAAATATATATATATATATACACACACACCTATAAATCAGGGTAGGTATGAGTGTATATACAAATATAAGTCAAGATAGGCTGAATCATTTTATAAGAAATATTCAACCTATTATGTAATGCCCTTTAAGATTGTATCTTTACCACGTGTATCAATATCCGCGGTGAAGAAACCAAACTTCTTTGCCATAGCAATGCAACAATTTCACTTACAATAATGGAATTTTATAAAACTTGTATATAATATAATAATTGTATTGTATTGTACAGTTGTCTAAATTTCATAATGCCAGGGGAAAAAAAGGAACTCTTTAGGTCTATTAATTAATAATGGAATTTTATAAAACTTGTATATAATATAATAATTGTATTGTATTGTACAGTTGTATAAATTTCATAATGCCAGGGAAAAAAAGGAACACTTTAGGTCTATTAACCATTGTTGCTAAAAGATTGGGTTTAATTCGAGAAAATGAAGCAGGAAATCGAAAAATCTACAGAATTCTAAGAGAGAGAGAGAGAGACAAAGAAGGAAACATTCGAAAAGACATATTTCAAATGAAAAACGTATCTAGACGGAAGAGATTTCCAGAAGAAAATACCGAATTTCGGTCCTCAGGCGTTTCCGTTCTCAAACAATCCGTCAGTTTCGACGCGATCGTTCAGGCGGCAGGTATCTCGGCCGCGACGGTGTGCGACTGGACGCGACAAGGTAGGCTAGTCTTATCGAATCTTACCATAAAATATTTATTTTATTATTTATGATTGCTATCCCCCCAAATTTCTCCAGCACACAGGGCAACAGAATCTGATAATACCAATATAAATAAACACCAGCTAAAGATTTGGTATCCTTACTACTATAGGGCCTACTAATAATTCATACAACAATTTGATACAACCAATAGCATCTGATATACTGTAATCGAAATAAACCACCAACTAAAGAATTTAGTATTTGTTGTGCTTACAAGTTAGTGTTTATTTAATAAAAAAAAAAATTAAGACACTTACTTTCTATAATAACACGTGTCGTTCAGAATAACGAAATAAAAAATGGGCGCCAGATACTGTTGCGCCCCCTGTCAACAGAAACTCGTATAAAATAAATAAAATAGATTTGGTAGAATATTATATTACGGCTATCTTAATAAAAATAGCACCGATCGAAAGTTCATGGTGAGTAGAGAAAGCTTTCAAAAGAACCATATCTCTATCGGTAATATTTACTTATAGTAGTTCAAAGTGTTTACTTTTCGTGCAGACATTTTCGGTGATGGTAGCTATCCCAAGCGCGTCTCGTTGCAATGGCTTCGCGTCATGTCACCAGGATCGCTGCATCGCAAGGACGGCGCGCGGTCAGCGATTTCGTTCATCGTACAACGTTTTCAAGATTAGTCGTTTTTTGATGGTGAATATCGGTCACGTGACCATATTCTTCGTCGTACATCTCAAATCAAATAGCAAATCGTTTTAAAAAATATTTAATTTCTTTGAAACTCCCATCATAATCAAAAACTCTTCACGCACGGGTTCAATTACACTGAAGGACTAGGAATCCCCCCACATCCAAAGCCTTGGATTGGGTCTTTTCGTGGAGTCATTTTCGGTGATGGTAGCGATCCACGGGTTCAATTACACTGAAGGACTAGGAATCCCCCCACATCCAAAGCTTTGGATTGGGTCTTTTCGTGGAGTCATTTTCGGTGATGGTAGCGATTCCAAGTGCGTCTCGTGGCAATAGCTTCGCGTCGTGTCACCAGGATCGCTGCATCGTAAGGACGGCGCGCGGTCAGTGATTTTGCTCATCGTACAACGTTATCAAGATTGGTCTTTTTTTGATGGTAAAATGTCGGTTACGTGACCCTATTCTTCGTCGTACATCTCAAATCAAATAGCAAATGGTTTTAAAAAATATTTAATACCTTTGAAACTTCCATCATAATCAAAAACTCTTCCACACTATCTAATAACTATTATAGAATATAACCGTCGTCCAACATAATTCATTTTTAAGACGAAAAATCGCAGCGAAGAGTTAATCATTACGAAAAGCTTCCCTCAAGTGATTGTATTTTCAATCCACAAATTAATCAAACTGATTTGCGCAGATGGTGAATATCGGTCACGTGACCATATTCTTCGTCGTACATCTCAAATCAAATAGCAGATCGTTTTAAAAAATATTTAATTCCTTTGAAACTCCCATCATAATCAAAAACTCTTCACACTATCTAATAACTATTATAGAATATAATCGTCGTCCAACATATTTCACTTTTAAGATGAAAAATGGCAGCGAAGAGTTAATCATTACTAAAAACTTCCCACACGTGGAACTGATTGTTTTTTCAATCCACAAATTAATCAAACTGATTTGCACATGCGTACAATATCTCCACTCAAACTCATTTCGATGCTGAGATGTATTCATATCACGTGATCCAGTGTCGCTGTCGTCACATATTTTAAATCTGATTTGCGCATGCGTAGAATATCTCCACTCAAACTCATTTCGATGCTGAGATGTATTCTTATCACGTGATCCAGTGTCGCTGTCGTCACATATTTTAAATCTTCTGTTTATTTAAAATCTGAAAGAAATCTCCTTTCCCCGGATCGGGGATCACTGGTGAAACTTTTTGTGGTCACATGACGGATGCTTTCGTTGTCTCGTTCACTTCCTGCTCCGACTATCCCCCTCTCTAATCCTCCTTGGTGAAACTTTTTGTGGTCACATGACGGATGCTTTCGTTGTCTCGTTCACTTCCTGCTCCAACTATCTCCCTCTCTAATCCGCCCACCTCTTCAGCCGCTATCTCTCAGATATAGTAGTAATGCTTTCAATAATATTGCCACATATTTGTAACGCTGCAAATATCATTCATATTATATTTATTTTTTATATGATTATATTATAGATATAAATATTATCGGGTGTTAGCATATGAAGCCTTGTTTTTAAAATATTCTTTGTAAATAATAATAATCACACTTCTTGAAATGATGAATTGATTTTCCAACTCCCAAACTCGAATAATCTACAACATAAACCAAAAACATTTCAAACCAAGTAAATGACACTGCAGCTCAATTTGATAGATAGATACACTTTGCATCGGACACGGTTTCTTCTTCAATTATAAACCAAAAACATTTCAAACCAAGAAAATAACACTTACTGCAACTCAATTCACTTTGCGTCGGACACGGTTTCTTTTTCAACCTGGATTTTTTTCGTATAACTTTACCAAACAAATTTAACTTTCTATATATGATGATATTCGTTGTTTAGTTTTCTTTTATGATTTTTCTTTGAATTGTTTTTTTTTTGTTTTAATATATAATTTTTTAATCAGCGTGGAATTCCAATCTACATAAAAATATCTAATTTGATTCTTTGCATTACATTATCCTCCTACCTCTTCAGCCGCTATCTCTCAGATATAGTAGTAATGCTTTCAATAATACTGCCACATATTTGTAACGCTGCAAATACCATTAATTTTCATTTATTTTTTATGTGATTAAATTTAGATATAAATATTATCGGGTGTTAGTATACGAAGCCTTGTTTTTAAAATATTCTTTGCAAATAATCACATTTGCCACATATTTGTAACGCTGCAAATACCATTAATTTTCATTTATTTTTTATGTGATTATATTTAGATATAAATATTATCGGGTGTTAGTATATGAAGCCTTTTTTTTTAATATTCTTTGTAAATAATCACACTTCTTGACGATAAATTGATTTTCCAAGTCCCAAACTCGAATACTCTACAATATAAACCAAAAACATTTCAAACCAAGAAAATAACACTTACTGCAACTCAATTCACTTTGCGTCGAACACGGTTTCTTTTTCAACCTGGATTTAACCATTTTTTCCCTATAACTTTCCAAACAAATTTAACTTTTTTATATATAATGACATTCGTTGTTTAGTTTTTCTTTTATGAGTTTTCTTTGAATTGTTTTTTTTTTTTGTTTTAATATATATTTGGTTGGATGAAAATATTTTTCTGGACACATTTAGCTATTTCCTGGAACAGGAAATTTATTGTTTCCTGTTTACAGTCATTCTTTATTTAGTAGATGCCTTAATAATACTTTACTCTACTAAACATTGAAATTTATTCATAACTTTTTTGCTATATATTATTTTTTATAATTAAATTAAAATTCAAAGTCATAAAATGTTAAGTGATACGGGCAGAATTCTTCTTAACCGAAGTAATGCTGATAAAATAAAAATAGAATAGTATAGATAGATTTTTTATAAGGAATATTTTTAAGATTGATTAATATACTCTGTACGCTTACATATTTTAAAAATAAAATGTTCTTCAAAAATTTGACAATAATGTATATGTACATATATCGGTTTCAAATTATTTAGAACCATGTCATAGTCACTTTGCAGATTTTTAAGATTGATTAATATACTCTGTACGCTTACATATTTTAAAAATAAAATGTTCTTAAAAAATTTGACAATAATGTATATGTACATATATCGGTTTTAAATTATTTAGAACCATGTCATAGTCACTTTGCATAAATTCTTTTCTACTTTATTTCATATACTACATATAATAAATTCTTGATTCTGCTTTTTTTCAAATATTCAAGACGATCGGAGGGGTTACTACTATATCTCAGAGTTAATGGCTGAGCGGTAGACGGGGCAAAGGCTTAGAATAGTTTATTTATTTATTTATTTACAAATACTCTCTCTCTGAGCGTACGAATGTACAACAGAGTCCCCTCAGAAAAAGTAAACAAACAACAACACCCAATATACAAAAAAAAACAACACCAACACACAAATCAGCGAACTAATGTCCGAAGTTAGTACAGTATATTAATAAAATTGATAGCAGCTCTTATATAAAATGAGTTACGAAATTTGGATATAGATAGAAAATGGTGCTGGAGGAGAAAGGGCGCACGTGAACGACCGCTTCCTCCTTCAATGGTAGGTCCCACATCCGGTAAAAGTCCTATTCTCAACTTATGAATCTCCAAATTTGATGCTCGGAATTACCTATTAAACGTTTGCAAATTTGCAAACGTTTTATAGATAATTGGATATTTTAAAAGATTTTAGATTTGTCTTATCATTCTGAATCGAATATAATCAATTTAAATGAGCTGCGTCTTACTTTTACAAAGTTATTTAAATTTTTTTTTTTTCACTTATAACGATATATTCGTTCCGATGCTTAGTAGAGGTTCCAAGTACTTATTTTTTTTTTTTTTTTGTTTTAATATATGTTTTTTAATCAGCGTGTAATTCCAATCTATATAAAAATATCTAATTTGATTCTTTGCATTATTTTCACTTACCTAATTCATGTAAACTGTTTCAAAATCTTTATTATTTTTGAAATATACTATGATAAATTTAAATTCCATAAACAATAGGTTGGATGAAAATACTTTTCTTGCCACATTTAGCTATTTCCTGGAACAGGAAACTTATTGTTTCCTGTTTACAGTCATTCTTAAACAGCCTTAATAATACTTTATTCTGCCAAACATTGTAATTTATTCATAACTTTAGTGTTATATATTATTTTTTATAATTAAATTAAAATTCAAAATCATAAAATGTTAAGTGATACGGGCAGAATTCTTCTTAACAGAACTAATCCTTATAAAATAAAAATAGAATAGTACAAATAGAATTTTTTTATAAGGAATATTTTTAAGATTGATTAATATACTCTGTACGCTTATATATTTTAAAAATAAAATGTTCTTCAAAAATTTGACAATAATGTATGTGCATATATCTATTTCAAATTATTTAGAACCACTTTGCAGAAATTCTTTTCTACTTTATTTCATATACTAAATATAATAAATTTTGATTTTTTCTTGATTCTTCTCTTTTCAAATGTTTAAGACGATCGGAGAGGTTACTAGTATATCTGAGTTAGCGGCTGAGGGGTAGAAGGGGTAAAGACTGAGAATAGTTGTAGGCAGGTGAGCGGACGCTTCCTCCTTTAATGGTAGGTCCCTTATGCAGAAAAAGTCCTATTCTCAAGTTATGAATCCCTAAATCTGATGCTCGGAATTATGTTTTTTGCAAAAGTTTTATAGATAATTGGATATTTTAAAAGAATTTAGATTTGTCTTATTATTCTGAATCGAATATAATCAATTTAAATAAGATTCGACTTACTTTTATGTAATTTTTTTTCACTTATAAAGATATATTCGTTCCGAAGCTTATAGTAGGAGTCGCAAGTAATTAAATTTTTTATTGTTTTGTATGTAGGACATCCTCACTTACTGTATATCATATTCGCTCATTTTTCCATACTGACTAATAACAAATAAAGTATACAAGTTTGAACATAATCTTTGTCAGTCGTAGTAGGAGTCGCAAGTAATTAAATTTTTTATTGTTTTGTATGTAGGACATCCTCACTTATATCATATTCGCTCATTTTTCCATACTGACTAATAATAAATAAAGTATACAAGTTTGAAGATAATCTTTGTCAGTCAGTCGAAAGAGCTAGACGCGAATAGTATCTTATATATCTTTCGTTAAACTTCAAGAGAAATTTATATAGAATCTTAAATCGTTGAAAGTTTTATCCAATTGTTCTTGTTTTCCTAATAAGATATTTTTGACGTATATTTCAGCTTTATTTGATTAAAATAGAGCAAAAATAAAAGTCCAGATTATCTTATTAGGAAAATAAAATCAATTCGGATAATGCTTTTAATGATTTAGGATTCTACATACATTTTATTTGAAGTTTAAAGAAATTTATGGGGCCTATACTGTTCCTATTTTGCGCTTTCGGTTGACCGACAAAGATGATCTTCGAAGTTCTATATTTGATTTATTATTAGTCAATATAGAAGATTGAACGAAAATGATATAACTGAGTATCTTTTGCATACAAATCAATAAAAACTTTCAATATTTGGGAAACGTACATGCTTCGGAATGGATATATCGCGTAAGTGAATAAAATTATGTAACTTCGTAAAGGAATACTGCATCTTCTTCCAATTAACTGTATTCGATTTGGAATAATAAAATACATCTAAATTCGTTAAAAATATCCGATTATTTATAAAAATTTTGCAAAAATCTTAAAAAAAAATAACCTAATTCCGAGCAACAAATTTGGGGCCGAATAACTTGAGAATGGGGCTTTCGTGGCACATGTGATCTCCATCGTTGAACTATTACTTAGCTTTTAATTAGAGGCTACAGTAAAAGGGGTCGAAATTTGTTGTCGTGATCATCTCTATTAAAGCGATAAGTCATCATACCTTCGTTTCTAATACTATATAAAATGATGCTTGACGAAAAATTTAAAGAAAAATTAAAAGAAAAATGACGAAAAATTTAAAGAAAAAATAGTTTTAAATATCGAAAAATTAAAACTTACTTTGAATCTACGTGGTTGTCGACCATGCTTGAAAACGATTTCTATTCATTTGACGAGACTTCAAGGTTGAATGCTGTGACAGTTCTGTCCCTTGGCGAAAACACGTGATAAAGCCATAAAGCTCATATTTCTCATTAGTCGCTTAGTCATCAATATTTGATCATGTGATACATTTCGCATGATCAATCAGTTTGAACTGTTTGTCGAAGTTCAAACTGAATATGAATTCTGTCCGGGCAGTTAGTCAAATTTCGTATTCTACAATACAGTAGACCGATACAGATAGTTGAACAACATCTGTTTTGGTCTACTGCCTTGCAACATCTGGAAACACTTTATCTCCCGCCAACCGCCACTTACTACGTATTCTATCCCTAAGTGGAATGTGGCGACATCTGTTAACAAAATAATAAAGGATATGAATTGGGGAGCAGCCATAAATTGTCAGGCTATTAAGGAGGGTGTAGTAAATTTGTAAGTATAAATAACTTTGGGAAGAAGTTATACTATATTGTAACGTCTCGCTGTAAAAATGGTTAAAGAAGTTTACATCTCTATGACTTAAAAAAATTTTTATAAAATAAAAAAATATTTAAAGTTTAATTGTTCGAAAAATAAAGACTTTAATAAAGCATTTGGAGGCACTTAACTATAATTTGTCTCAAATTCGTTCTCTTCAAAAGATCACTTTAGATATCATTGAGCTGTGGTGAGGCGCATACTTAAATTATTGCCTCGCAAAAAGAAATTTTTACATGAAGTTAATAATCTAAAATCTAAATGTTTGATTATTTCAGCTATTTTACATTTGCCTCAATTCATGTTCAAAATTATAAAAACCGTTTCTTCTTTAAAACTTTTTTGGTGTCATTATTATAGTTTGCCTCTATTGAAAAGGACACTTGTTGGGCTAGTTTATTCGGTAAAACAAGGAAAGGCATTTGAAGACATGCAAAACTGGTTTCATTGATTTCCATAACACTGCTAATTGATTGTGTTAACAACTTCAAAAAAAATATAGGGTGTCTTTTATTAAAGTACACCTATTCCGATTTGTCTATAGTAATAACTATTCAACAGAAGGACACAATATTTCCAGAACATCTTATGAGATGATCAGAAAGACATTTAGATCAAAAAAATAGTTCAAAAGGTCACCACTAGAAGGAGAATTATAGCTTTTTTCAGAAAATAACAATGACTTACAACCAGCGTTGCGGAGTCGGAGTCGGGAGTCGGAAAAAAACAACCGACTCCCGACTCCTTAAGTCCCTACATACCTAGAGCTAGAGCTATATACAGTATATCATTTCTAACTATTTAACGTTAATGATGGTATCAATTATCTAAATTTATGAAAAGGCCCCTATTATTATTTAATTTGAGTCTCAATTCTAAGTGATAAATTGTTGCCATTTGTAGCCATACTTAGGCTATATTATGCAGAGTATTGTGGTCTAAGCCAAATTGAAACTAGGCATAGGATTCTGATTAATGATTAAAATATAGTCCTATAGCCTAACTCAATAGGGCTAGTGACTAGCACACTTACACATCAAGATAAGAAATAAAAAAACAGACAATGCAAAAGGTTATTGAAGGTAGTCTAAGGTATCTGCTCTAATACCAATGTAACGTATTCATTTAGTTTGATAAGAGTTCATTTTAATTTTTCAAGTGCAGTGT
>AYEL01092273.1:0-34277 GCA_000484575.1 Olivierus martensii | reverse complement strand
CTAACTGCTACCATTATCTCTCTTACTTTTATTTATTCCTTTATCCAATTTTTGGTCTTGTAGTCCCTTCTGGTGAATCAAAACAAGTAACTTTCCACGTTTCTTTGGGTTGTTGCTAGATTCTGTTCCATTTTCTTTTAAGAGTCCATGTTTCACCTCCTTATGTCATTACTGTAGTATGCACAAGTTGAAGAGTTTCCTTTTGAGTTGGATTGGTATCTTATTATTCCTTAGGAAGCTGCTATAGTGAATGCATGTACATCATCCTAATTGCATCTCTCTCGTCTGTTCTCTTTTCCTAAGTATTTATATTCTTCCATACTTTCATTTCTTACTGGTTGTGGTTTACTTCTGTATTGAATATTGCCTTTACGTAGTTCATTTGTAGTCCTATTTTCTCACTTTGTCTTGAAGTCACTTAGCATTTCCTGTATTTCATTTGGTGTTTGCACAAACAACACTATGTCATCTAGTTTGGATATATTTATTTAATTTAGTAGAATGAGTAGTTTCATTGTTGCTTTATCTATTTTTTCTAACTTAGTTATTAAACTCTGATGTTTTTCCAGAGCCCACTAAGGATTCTTCATATCTATCATGGAGTCATTTGCCAGATGAAGAATAGGTTCAATAAGCCAGACATAGATTCTTTCTGAAAAAATCTAGTAGTGTGGGATTCTGAATTGAATCCTAACTTGAAGTCACTTAGCATTTCCTGTATTTCATTTGGTGTTTGCACAAACAACACTATGTCACCTAGTTTGGATATATTTATTTAATTTAGTAGAATGAGTAATTTCATTGTTGCTTTATCTATTTTTTCTAACTTAGTTATTAAACTCTGATGTTTTTCCAGAGCCCACTAAGGATTCTTCATATCTATCATGGAGTCATTTGCCAGATGAAGAATAGGTTCAATAAGCCAGACATAGATTCTTTCTGAAAAAATCTAGTAGTGTGGGATTCTGATTTGAATCCTAACTCTTTCAGACACAAGCAAGCACTTGTTTTTATTTGATCGTGTGGGTGACTCACAATATGGTACCTTTAATTAGTAATTAGCTACTGATATATTTTTATCTGTGAGGTTATTCACTGGTAACATTGCCAAAGGTTGATTTTTTTTCCTCCTGCAGGTTCAATAAGCCAGACATAGATTCTTTCTGAAAAAATCTAGTAGTGTGGGATTCTGATTTGAATCCTAACTCTTTCAGACACAAGCAAGCACTTGTTTTTATTTGATCGTGTGGGTGACTCACAATATGGTATCTTTAATTAGTAATTAGCTACTGATATATTTTTATCTGTGAGGTTATTCACTGGTAACATTGCCAAAGATTGATTTTTTTCCTCCTGACAACCTTCCTGATGATTTCTTTTTATGACTCTCTCTCAGATCTTTGACCAGATAGGAAGCATGCCATCTATCTGGGCCTTAATATATGAAAAACTTTCATCCTTGTATAGTGTACTTGCACTCAAATAATGTATAATACACTTACAGTCTTGCATGTATTTGTGTGTGAATATATTTTTTTATCCCTACAATAGACATTTAAGCTGATTAAAATGGATTATTTTCTCTCATAGAACCCAATACCACATCTAATAAGTTTCAAAGAAATAATTAATCTAGGATTATCTTAAGAAATATTTAGGATTGTATTATAAAATATTGTCCAGCATCAATACAAATATGCCCAACGTAATTTTTTATTCTATTCTTTTTATCAGACCTAATTTTATCATTCCATAACTTGAAGCTTTTGAAGATGGTACTTAAGGAATAATGTTAAGAGTTATAAGATCTAAAATTCAAATGCAAGAATGAAATAAAAAAAATTAAGCTATTTTTACTTTTGAAATTATGAAATTTTTTATCCAAAATTAATTTTATAAAATGATTTTCATTAATATATTGCAATATAGATATTTAATTCTTATAAAATTTAGAAGTTCATTGAAAATTTCTGAAGTTAAATACTGATGAAACGTAGCTTATGCTGATTTGGTAAAACTGAATTATACAAAATGTCAATTTTCATATTTTAAGTGTATCCTGAAATGCTTGTAATGTTATTTTAATTTTTTAGCCAGTAGTCTTTTGAACATTTTCAACCAGCTAAATCACATAATTTTGCTTGTTTTCTCTTCAAATTTCTCATTTATTTCAAATACCTCTCGCTGTTCCTTTCAAAATAATTATATTGCTTTTTATCTCTCTTTCTTGCAGCTCTGCTATGGGTCCGTCCATAAACTACGTCACACTGTTAGGGGAGGGAGGGTGTAGGAGATTTGTGATGAAAAATGACGTTGGGGAGGGAGGGAGTCATGCAAATTGTAATGTCATGGTATACAAATTGTTAAATACAGTACTTTTACATCACTATGATTAAAAATTAAATCCTAAAAATTTAAAAAAATCTTTTATATGTTGATGATGTAACGATTTCAGCTCTTACAAAGAGTTGATGATGGTGTAGAAGCCAAAAACGTTACTCACAAGTCAGATTAAATAGTTATGTCAAAAAAGTACTGGATGCTTGTGTGCTTAGAATTTGTTTAATAGTTAGTTAAACACCGAAGAGAACAGTTAGATTTTTAATTTTTAGTTTTATTTTGAAATTAGACGATGTTTATGTTTTATTTTTCAAAAAATAAAGATGGTAATGTAACATATCTGAAGCTACATTTTTTAAATAAAATATGATATATAATTTTAAGACATTTGTATCCACTTCTGCTAAAGTTTATTTGTAAGTTAAAAATATATGTAGACTAATAAAATTCCAATGTAAAATTATTTTATTTTCTACTAATTTTTACGTAAAATCGGAGAAAAAATTTTAAATAGAAGGGGAGGGTGTCTTGCAATTTGTTACGTCACAATCAGGGGATTAAGAGTAGTGTGACGAAATATGACGAAAGGGAGGACTATTTCTATTTTCTATTTTTTTACGTAAAATCGGAGAAAAAATTTTAAATAGAAGGGGAGGTTGTCTTCCAATTTGTTACGTCACAATCAGGGGATCAAGAGTAGTGTGACGAAATATGACGAAAGGGAGGAAGGGGGTAAAAAAGTGTTCAAAATAGCATGACGTAGTTTTTGGATGAACCTTATCCTTATAATTTTTAAATTTCATTTCTATTCACACTTTTACTTAACATTACAGATATGCTCTTGTTTCCTACTACAGATTAGGCCATTTTTTGCCACTGGTTGATTACTATCTGTCTTGCTCAATTTCTAGTTGTCTGAATCCAACATTTCTAAATGTAACTTGATTTAGCTATATTTAGAAATGTTGGCAGTTTTAGTTTTTGATTTAATTATTAATCAGTGCATTGAATTAAAATTAAGCAGAATTTGTAAATTTAATTGATAAAATATGATTTATATGCTATTAATTATCAATAAATTATGAATAAATATTCTTAAAGATTTATATAAATTTTTTTGTCAATATTAAGTTTTTTCACTTATGTTTAAAAACTTATTCTTTTCCAAATAGTTACTTCTCTAGATATATCAGCAGTTATATATTGTATAATAATTTAAAAAATATAATTATTATTATTATTATTATATAGACATTATAGAGAAAACATTCAGGATATATGTATATTGAAAGGAACTGTCACAGAAATAACTAATTAAATTTCAGACAGCTGAATCAGATTTAAGTGAACCATATTATGGCCTGCAAGCAGGACTACAAGCAGTCAGATTTTATTTTTCTTTCTAATTCATATATTATGAGAATGAAACTTAATTGATGAATATTTAAATGCATTATTATGTATTTCCATAAATAATTTTATTTCAGATATTGGAATAATTTACAATGTAAAACAATCACATTTAAACATTATCAATTTTAGTAATTAATAAATATTTCATTAAATTCTTTTTCTAATGGTTACAAAATAATTTTAATTTGAATTTAACCTTCAATGAAAACTTAGATGCCCAAATATGTATTGCCTAGATTTGGGCAACTAGGAATCAGCAAGTACTATTCAAGAAAATAGGATTCAAGCAAGTCAGAATCATGCAAATAGAATTTGGGTAATTGAGAATGCTCTACCTAAGCCTTTTTCATATTCTCATTTCACTATACATCTCTCTTTCTGTACCCAATCCAATTCCTAAAGATAGCTCCATATATCCTCATATTGCACATACTCTAATAATACTGGGCCCACTCCTTCACACTTTTACATCTTTCATTTAATATACAGATCCTTATTTATTTCATCTGCCTTATATTCTTTCATCTATTTATTTATTCTTGAAATCACTATATAGTGATTCACTATAATTTCTACACTTTTCATAATACTCTTGTTCATGATCTTTTTGTTCACTCTCTCATCATACACAACAAAATCGATTATTCTCCACTGATCTTTCTCTTAGCTTTCCTATATGTATTGGTTGATAGCATTGTGCTTTGAAGAAAGTGTTTGAAACAAACAGCCCTCTTTCAACACATATCTTAGTCATTCTCCATTTATTCATATTACTAACTAATCTTTCCATATCATATCTCTTCACACCAACTTTGTGCTATCTAAATCACCTGCCACAATTACTTACCTTATTACTATGAAATTTATTCATAATATCATTCAATTTATACTGGAAAGTATATTTCTTATCTTTACTTATACCATCTACAGGACCATACACATCATCTGTTCTCAAAACACACTTTGCAGCATAGCTTCATTTTCATTTATATTGTCATTCACACATTTATACTCACCATGTACTTTATTCTCTTTTTCTGTAGTTGTTCATCCATTATCTCCTCTCCTAATGTATATTCCCATTTCACATTCAAATTTATACTCCTTTATTTTTATTAATTTAGATTGCATTCAAACTAAATTTGTACATTTATATAAAAGTTTTTTAATTCTCTTTCATTTATCTATTCATATTCCATATCCAATCTCTATTAATACTTCCATTTCCATTCTCTTTACCTTTTATCTAGTCTATTTTTGATAGTCTAGTTATTATTTCTTTAAAAATTGAAAATCATATTTCAGAATTTTCCATGTTATTGATTAGCCAACAGGGGTGAGGATTCTGTCCCCTCACAAGAGTATATTACTGCTCCACATTGTTTGGCTCCTAACATCTAGCTATTATTAGTTAAGGGTATTAATTGTCCAGATCACTGAACCATGCAATCCCTCTTGCTACAAAAGGCATGGGACTAAAAGGAGAAAGAGAATATTCTATTACCAGTTTAACAATACAATGAAACAAATAATTGATTTTTTTATAATTTTTCTTACTTATTCTCTTCTTTAGTGTGTCAAATATATAAAACTTGTTGCTCTGTACCATTGACTCTATCAGGGTTGCAGAGTCGGATGGCAAATGATCCGACTCCGACTCCACCTTTTAAAAAATATCCGACTCTGACTCCGACTTCCGACTCTGGGCAGTTCAAAAATCCAACTGAATCCAGCCAAAAACCTCCGGCTTTGCAACCCAGGATTGCAGAATCAGATGAAAAATGATCCAACTCACACTCCACCTTTTAAAAAAATCCGACTCCGACTCTGGGCAGTTTAAAATTCCAACTCTGACTCCACCCAAAAACCTCTGACTCCCGACTCCGACTCTGCAACCCTGCTATATATACTAGGCCCTCATTTAATGTTGGGATTAAATTCTTAAAAATTGCAACTTTAAATAGAACCAAAAGTTTCATGTTAATAGTTTGGGTTATGTTACTAAAGTGCTCTCTAGTACTAGAAGAGATAATATTTGACATATAAACATTAATTCAATAATAGAAACAAAATGAAACAAACACATAATTTAATTAAAAATTTTAAAGAAAATTATTTTCTAATAAAAAACAGCTTAGAATGCACAGCTGTTATGGGTCCATAATAAGTTTTTTAATCCCAATTCTCAATCATTCACTAATCTCTAACCAGTAAGTGTCAGGTACTGTCACAAGTCACCAATGCTTGTGGAGGTCATCTGAACTATACATAATGGAATGACAAATTTGACACAGGCTCCTCATAAATTTTTACCTAAGGGAGATCAAAATAGGAACAATGGAATGGATTCCTAATTTAACCTCGTGCTCCAATTGGAAAGCCAAAGCATTTCCATCCGCCAATCCAGTCAAATGTTCTGTATATTGTATAGTTTGCTTAATATATTGTTCTAAGAAAATATTGTATACAGGAAGTTCTCTGTTTATAGTTTTTTCAATACGAAGTATTGAAATAATCAAAAATATGAACATTAATTGCAATAAATAAATATAAAAAGATTTCTAAAACCATGTACATAGCTATACAATATAGTACAACTTGATTTGTAACAAGTAACAGATATTCTAGCTGCCATTGTTTCACTGGCAAATTATGTAAATAATTTTCATTTCCAAGTTGTTCCTAAGGCATTTTTCACTGTATAAAAAGCTCATCTAAACATTTGTTGATGATGATAGCAAAGAATAAAAATTCATCAATAATCATACAACACAAATAATTTATCATTATAATTTGCTTGATTTTAAAAGTTATATATTCATTTATTTAGATAAATAAATAAATTGCTTAATCATATACTATTGATTTTGTTCACCTTTACTTATACTATAAGGTTCATCTATACTGCTTCTTATGAATTCAATTTTAATATTCAGTAATGGAATGTATCTACTGATGAGGACTGTAACTAAGCCGAAAGCACTTCAAATAAACTGAGTAAACATTTTTTGGTGTATAATTTTAGTGTTATATAGATATATATATATTAGTATTCCTGCTTTAAGTGCTATAATCATTTTGACTTTTACTTAATTTTATTAGATCAAATTTCATTGTTGAGAATAGAACTCCTGGTTTTAACATTATCTATGAGAAATTGACTCTTGGTTTATGAGTCAACTTTATGAACCCATTTCAGGAATGAACTAGCTCGTAAAGTTGGGAACTTAAACTTTATAGGGCTCATATATGATTTTTTTTGTTTTTTATATCTACTATAAGTTTCCACCTCATTTCTCTTTATTATGATGGAAATGTAAGAAAATAGAAAGTATTTTCTTTTTGTTTCCTTAAAATCTTTATTTTTTAACTAATTAATTAATTACTGGCAACATAATAGTGACTCAATGTTAATTGAAGTAATATTAAATAAGGATCTACTATACTAAAACAAAATTACAGTATATCAGTGTTGAGTGTTCTCTTAAGAAACACATTCCTTATATAAAAATTATAACATTTTATTGTATCCAAGGTTGCAGAATCAGAGTCGGGAGTCGGAGGTTTTTGGGTGGAGTCGGAGTCAGAATTTTAAACTGCTTGGAGTCGGGAGTCGGATCTTACAAATTTTAGGGAGATGGAGTTTGAGTTGTATCATTTTCCATCTGATTCTGCAACCTTGAATTGCAGAGTTGCAGGTTTTTGGATGGAGTCTGAGTCAGATTTTTAAACTGTTGGGAGTCGGAGTTGGACCTTACAAATTTTAGGGAGTCGGATTTTTTTTAAAAAGTGAAGTAGGAGTTGGATCATTTGCCATCCGATTCTGCAACCCTGACTGTATTAGTAATTTTTTAGACTCAACATTCTATAAAACAAGGCAGGTGCAGAGTGCATCATTCTTTTGTTTCCTATTACATATTATATTATCATACACTGTCACCATACTAATATAAGCATTACACAATTCTTTACTAAAATTATATTCAAATATACTTAACAATCAACTGTAGTATACCTGAACTGGGCATAATTGTCATCTAATTACTATTACCATTACTATCAAAAACTTTTGCAATCATAATAGTTGTTTATTTATAAAAATGAAATTGATTACATATTATTCTAAAGCAGGGGTTTATAACCTTTTCTGTTCTATAGACCCATTTGCATATTAAGTGAAGGCCATGGATCACAGACCTTTTTTTCAGAATAATAATAATAATAAATGCACAAAATAAAATTACAAGGAAACCAGTTATATTAAAATATAATTAACAAAATAAAAAACATGATACAGTAATATATGTTGTTCTTTTTTAGCACATTGAATAATAATAAAATACATTTAATATGTAGGAAAGTTACATTTTATTTATTAAAGACATTTTGGTGTGAAGACTTGTTGATCACAGATACAACTAATATTACTAATTTATTGTGTACATTTATAGGAGAAGAAAATGCTAGATTTAATTAGTGGTCAGAGAAAATAAAGAGGATGAGTTGATTTTTTCTCATTTAAGCTCATAGATCCCCTGAAATCTTTCCATGGACCTCCTAGAGATCTGTGGACCCATTGTCAAGAATCCCTGTTCTAGAAGAATGCAATCTCAAGTATAAATTACATATTGACATATTTTTTCACATCTACAAATTTGTTCTATGATACATTTTATCTTTAGATGTAATCTTTAAAAGAAGTGAATTATGTCTATTAGATTTTAATAAAATAATTATCATAATAAAATCAGTAATTAATGTGTAATGGATAATAATGAAATTTTTCAATATTTTATATTCTGATTTTCAGATTATCAATATATTTATTTTGTCAGGTAATCTATTACATATTCATTTAGAACTAACTGCTTAGACTCTTACTTCAATAACAACATGTATAAGCATAACTAGCAGTTGAGAGTAACACAAACACTTTAATAAAACTTGTTAAAACTAACGTTTTCGGCTAGTTCACAAACACTTTAATAAAACTTGTTAAAGTGTTTGTGTTACTCTCAACTGCTAGTTGTGCTTATACATGTTGTTATTAATCTATTACAATCAAAACTTTTATGAATTATGGATAAATTTAAGATCAATATTAATGAACATTTTATAATTTTTAAATAAACAATAAAGATAAAATTATTTATTTGTTTCTACATTAGGTTTAAATTTGAAAATTTCTTAGTACTTAATAGCTTAGAAATTCAAAATAAAAAAACTAAACAGTTGAGAGTAACACAAACACTTTAATAAAACTTGTTAAAACTAACGTTTTCGGCTAGTTCACAAACACTTTAATAAAACTTGTTAAAGTGTTTGTGTTACTCTCAACTGCTAGTTGTGCTTATACATGTTGTTATTAATCTATTACAATCAAAACTTTTATGAATTATGGATAAATTTAAGATCAATATTAATGAACATTTTATAATTTTTAAATAAACAATAAAGATAAAATTATTTATTTGTTTCTACATTAGGTTTAAATTTGAAAATTTCTTAGTACTTAATAGCTTAGAAATTCAAAATAAAAAAACTAAACAATTAAAATATATATCCAAATTCACTTTTAAAACCACAAATAATACACAGTTATAAGCTCTCAGTTAAAGTGAAAAATAATTATTTATTGCAGAGTACTTTCGGTTTTAATAAACCATCATCAGTGCAAATATTAATCTTTATAACAAAACAAGATGGAATGGTTATAAAATATAAAATTCTTCTAATGATATGAATATATGAAAATTGTTCTAGAATTTTATATTTATAACCATTCCATCTTGTTTTGTTATAAAGATGTAATATTTGCACTGATGATGGTTTATTAAAACTGAAATTACTCTGCAATAAATAATTGTTTTTCACTTTAACTGAGAGCTTATAACTGTGTATTATTTGTAGACTAAACAATTATTGTAGACAGAGAATAATCTAAGTAACTATTGTAAACTACTTGTGTTTGTAATGATGCAAAAAAAGAATGTAAGTTAAACAATGATACAAACTAAACTAGATTTTAATTGTGCAAAGTTAATAAAAAATTACATAATAAATAGTTTTGTTAAATTTACACAATTAAAATCCAGTTTAGTTTATATCATTGTTTAACTTGCATCCTTTTTTTTTGCATTCAAGACATGAGTACTTTCAAGCCAGTTTAATTAAAATGGTTGTGACTTTTTAGAATTCAAAAATTGATTGGAGTTAATAAGAATTGAGTTTTTATTTTATAAATTTTCATCTAATACAGTTTTTAAGGAATTTTTTTAACTTTTTTAAAATAGAGATATTTTTAAAATGTGTTTCTAATACAAATAATTCAACAAGCACTTTAAACGAGAATACTAAAATTTATTAATAATAATCTTGTTTAAAGTGCTTGTTGAATTATCATATTTATATTATTTTATGAGCAGTGGAATATCTGAAATCATTCTTCTGGCTTATATTGAAATTTATTAAGTTTATTATGAATTATGCAATTAGATGTAAATTAATTTTCAAGTTCAGTAACTGATTGGTGAAGCAATAAAAATAACTCATTTAACCTGCTAAAATTTGGATTGTCATTACACTACTTCAGATTAAAATAAAATATATTTGAACTTTAATGATTTATTTATAATCTTTGTATGTTAGGTACTGTCAAATTTCTAATTAATATTTTTGAGAAATAATTTTTAAAAAGTTCTATCTTTAAATATTTTGCTGAATTCTTATAATGATTTCTTTTATTGAATAATCCATCTCATACTTGATCTTCCACTTTTCCTGCTGATTTCTATTTCCCCTAGTATTATTTATTTTTCCCTTGAATCATGATTTCTCATTAGTTGTTCATTTCTGGACTACTGGCTTAATTTTCAGATTTTCAGGTGGCTGATATATAATATTAAGTAGAAAAAAAGCTTTATTTGATATAATTGTTTCTAAATGAGGTAATGTTTCTATAAAAACTTCTCTGCTATTAATATGGAAGTATGTGGACAGATGAAAGGAATATATGTTTGAATTTAATTATAATAAGAATTTCATTAAAGCTAATTTACCATATTACATATCAAGATTTTCTTAACATTATGAAAATTCTTGAACAAATTGAAATGTTAATAAGAAATAATACCAAGTAAAAGTTTTCTTGTAATTTGTTTCATGATTATTTTTAGATCCCATACAAATAACATCTTTACCTATACCAAAAATTAATTTCAGTTAGAATGAATGTTCCTTTGATTTTGAGTATAATGTAAGTTTCTCTGCAATTAAAACATATATTTTAAGCAATGCAACAAAAGTATTTGTAGCATTTCAAAAGTGGCTAGTTTTGTTTTTATGTAACTGTATTTTTCAGTCATTGTAAAAAATCAACTTTTTCATTTTTCATGTGTATTTATGTTTATGTGAATTTTTTAAAAAGTCTCTGAATTTAACATTCAACAAAAAGTGACTATTCTAGTTAATAGATTCTAAAGAAGTTTCAGCTTTTCCAAGATTACGGAAAAATTAATATTTATGTTATTCTAGAATTAAGGAATATATATTATATGATATAGATTCATCTTGTTGTCAAAATATTATAAAAATATCAATTATAGTAGGTTTAAAAATTTCAAAACTATGAAATTCAATATTCTTCAAGCAAGTAACAAAAGAATTTGTTTTTGAAAAATATCCATGTTAACAGATAGAAAATATTGCAAATAAATATCACCCATTTAAATTTTTTATATACCTATCCATGTTTACAAATTTTTGATTTAATGAAGAGCATAAATCTATACTATTATTTTGTTTTACAAAGAAAAATTTTTGCTTTTGCAAAAAAAACCACTTGATCATTATCCAGTATAATTTATTAAAATTAATGCTTTTCTTTTTTTTTTTCACTGAGTATATCAAATATATTAAATTTATTGTGTGTATCAATGACAGACTTTTGCACAGATAGTAGAGACTGCAAAAAAACCACTTGATCATTATCCAGTATAATTTATTAAAATTAATGCTTTTCTTTCTTTTTTTCACTGATTATATCAAATTTATTGTGTGTATCAATGACAGACTTTTGCACAGATAGTAGATGCAGCCACCTCAGGCCTGCAACCCAAGAGGCCCCTTATTGAACAATGTTAAATTATAAAAAAGTTTATTTTTTTTGATTTTGTTATATACTTGTATGTATTTTTCTAAAAATAAAAGAAAATTAATTTTCTAAAACAATTTATTTTAATAGGATACTAAAAATTTCTCACGCCTCAGGTTCCTTTAAGGCAAAATCTGTTACTGGTATATACCATTGATTTTAAAACAAAATTCACTTCCTCATTCACTAAATAGTATTAATCTGGTACTTGGCTTATACTGATAATATGAGTATCTGTAATGAATTTACGGCATTTTTCAATAGTTTATAATACAACATTTAACTTCAAAAAACAATAATTACACATTATTTCAGCTATATAAATCTTTAAAACTTTATATTTTTTTATTTGTATATACCAGTAAATTTGAAAAATGATATTTTTTATTCTATTGGAAGGTATTAAATCTAATAAATGTAATGATTTAAATAAGTAAATTGTTTTGTTTCTATTTTTGTTTTTAAATAATTACCATAATAAAATCTATAATTAACGAATTTTTAATAAATAGAATTGAAAGCATCAATACTAACTTCCAGAAAATTGGATATATTTTTGCCAATAATTTAGTATCATGAAGATTTTTGAGATAATATCGATCTAAGACAATATCTAATGAAATTTGAAAATTTTAATTAAGAAATGAAACCAAAATGATTGGCAAGTTTATTGTCTGATTAGACTTAAATTCAAAGATCAGTTGGCACTTAGCGATTCTGAAATTCAAAGTCAAATAGCAAGAAATAGGTAATAATTATCATAAATTATTTATTATAGTATCTTAAAGCATTAGTATAAATATAATTATATTTATATTAATGCTTTTGAAATTCTTTAGCATAATAGATAAAATGGTGATCACTTTCTGGTATCCAAAAACTAGTTAAAATTTTTTATATTGGAATTAATGGGAAAATGAGTTTCCAGTTTATGAATTTTTATTTAACAAACAATTTTTAAGGTCCCAATAATCTTCATACACCAAGGGATACCTGTATATGTTAATTTCTTTATTTATATGTATTTTGGAGTATTAATATAAAATAAATGTATCAATATGATATAAATTTTTTAATAGATCATTTTTATTTAATTACAAAGCATAATGATAATTTAAAAATTTTATATTATTTAAAGAAATGAATGATGATTAACTTAAAAAATTGTATAGACTTGAAAAGATGTATTCAGAATAAATTTGATCCAAAAATTAAAATATTTATAAAGTTCTTATCCTTTTGAATAAGAATTATTAATGAAAATACTCAATTTTATATGTAAAAGAAAATCTGACATGTTTACTGCCTAAATTATTCATATCTTTATGTATTCTGTTAATGTTGTTGCATTTTTTTCTATAGCCAGTGTGGAATGGAGCTTTACTAAATTAAAATTAAAACCTGTTTAAGGACAACTATAACTTGACAAAATTGATGGACTATTGGAATTATCAATTGAACAATTTTTATTGATGGAATTGGATTTGAAAGAGATGATGGAAAAATTTACTTTTCATAAAGATTCAAAAGATTTTACTTTAAATTGGAATGTTATAAGAATTATTTACTGTAGCTTTTTTAGCACTTCCTGTTTTTATCAATAATCTTTAATACTTACTTAGCTCATGTAATAGGAAAAGTTTTTAATCAATTAAAACATTTTCGGCCTATCTTAGAGGCCCTCATCAGTATTCTCTTACTCAACGTATATTTTAGAATAAAGTATTTTTTAAATCCATTTTTAAAGTATTTTAAAAACAGTTTTAAAATAACGGAAACATATTCTAAAGAATTCAAAACTAATTGCAATCTTTATTACTTTATTCTAAAATATATATTGAGTAAGAGAATACTGATGAGGGCCTCTAAGATAGGTCGAAAATGTTTTAATTGATTAAAAACTTTTCTTGTTATGTGAGCTAAGTATTAAAAATTATTTATTTAGTTTTTTTAATTAATATTGAGTTTTTAAAATAATAACTTATTACAGCTCTAAGACAGGAAAAAAAAAATTTATTCTAAATATAAGGCAGTAGCGCTTTCGATTCTCTAGAATCCTCTTCAGCTACTGCCTTATATTTTGAATAAATTTGTTTTTTCCTGTCTTAGAGCTGTAATAAGTTATTATTTTAGATTAATGATAGACAGAGTAATATTTTTGTTTTTTATATTGATATTGAGTTTTTGTATTGAGAATTACTTTTTTGTAATGTTTTACAATAGTTTGTATTATCAATATATTAAATGCAGTTTTATTAATATTTATTATTACAAATAATAACAAATTCCAAGTTTGTAATTCTAAAAAATAAAACTCCAACAATAATCACCATTATTCAATCTTGCTTAGAGTGCCATATATCCTTGAGCCAGCTCTGATTATTGAAAATTTATTTTTATCAGTTAGGAAACTAACTATGTTGCACCGAAAAATAATTTAAAAAGTAACAAATGAAATATACCGGTAACCATTTTTTATTTAATAAGTAAACAATTTCGGCCATATATCCTTGAGCCAGCTCTGATTATTGAAAATTTATTTTTATCAGTTAGGAAACTAATTATGTTGCACCTAAAAATAATTTAAAAAGTAACAAATGAAATATAACCATTTTTTAATAAGTAAACAATTTCGGAAAAAAAAAACTTATTTCTCATTTTTTGAACATGTCTCATATCCATTATTTTGGAATGATTAAAATGTATGCAATGAAAGCCAACATCAATGGCATCTTTATTGAATGCCATATAAATGTAGTAAATAGTTTAACAATTACTAGAGAATTATTTCTATTGATGTCAATCTGACACACAAAAAACTCAATTGGAAGTTTTATTTTTGTATTTATATGTTTACTGATTTATCATATTCAGTGTTATAATATTTAATGATAACATAAATTTAATAGTCTACTTCTTAATCATAATATTTAAAAGCTATCCCATATACAGCTGAAACTGAATAATTTGAACAGTAAAATACTTTTGACAAGTGTCCATGCACTTGACTTTGCTGATTTGGCATGTTTTGAACCTGCATTTCAAACATTATTACTAAATGTGGCTGATTTATTTCATAAATTTAAAATAAAAAATTCTTATCCTGAAAATGGGATAGGTTTTAAAATCTGAGATGTTTTCAGGGATATGGACTGATACAGAAAAACGTGTAAAAACTATCTTGGAAAATCTAGGATAAAATGATCATCCTATTACTAAGGAAATTTTAATAGTTTGAATATCTACAATTTTAAATGTATAAAACTAAAGGGTAAACTGCTCTTCAAGGTCAACTTTTATTGTCTTAGCCTTCTACTGAATTTGATAAAAGTCAATCAAATAGTTCAAAGTTGTTAGAGAAAACTCTAAATTTTGAACAACTATCATTTTAAACAGCTGATAAATATTTTATCAAAGTTGTCTTAAATAATTTGACCTTCCTATTAAATTTCATAAAAATTTATTGATTTTCATGAAAGATATTTTAAAAAGCATTTCAAAAATTTGAATATTTATCATATTTAAATTATTGAAGGTACAAGATCAAATTTTATAATATTAAGGCCATCTTTAATGATGGAATATTTCACAAATTTCATGAAAACTACTAATTAGCCCAAAAATTATGTTAAAGACTTACAAACAGTTGACAGATAATATGCTGATCTCATAAGTTTCACTTTCCTTTCGAAAGTATGCTAAAAATAAATTTTAATTAAAAAAAACTAGAGAATTATTATTAGAACGATGTTTTAATATTTTTTTATATTATGAAAACTTTTTACCCATTAAATTTTATACAGATATTACATTTATTATTATAATAGTAATTTTAAAAAATACTATTACAATGAACTCCTATAAGATGCCACCCGTTAAACCGCCACCTTCGCTAACCGTCAAAGAAATTTGGAGGAACGGATCTTACCTATGTTAATGGAATAGGCAAACTCCGATAAGATGCCATCTGCCATCTGCCAGTAGAAACATCTAAACAAATATTCCTTTTGGTATTGTATTTGTCCTCATTAATCTTCCAGGGGCATGTAAGGTATCTTACATCCTGAAGTTCATCAATAATGAATATACAGCATTAAAAGCTCTCGATTCATTTGTAACCAACGGGTGGGAGAGATGAAGTTAATGGTTAATCTTGTCTTTTTAAGCCTGGTTCATGCCTACATTGTAGAAAATTTAAGATAGTAAGAACCAGATCGTTTCCATTGTTTATTGCGTACTGAGCAAATAAGGATACTGTACGTAAGCTATATGTATTGTGTTTTACAGAAAATTCAAAGTAGAAACTTTGGGTTCTCTATAAAACAATGCACATCAGGATCAAAACAGCAGATGGACATGTTTTCTATATAGTACTGTACATATATGGTAAGTATAATATCCATAATACCATATAATATACTGTCAAGTATACAGTTTTCTAGAAATGTTAAGTTTGGATGCTAAATATAAATGAACTGTATTTTATTAAATTTAATAAATTCAGAGTTCATTTTCATTCCTATACTACATGTGTTTTCGATAAACCACCAACCCGATTAACTGCCAAAATTGCCCCAAATGGATGGTGATGTCTTATCAGGGTTTGCCTATATAATAATAAGTGAAAATAGAATCATCCTTTTTTCTGTTTCAATTCAGAAATTTATTTACTTTTATAAAGTTTTTTATTTTTCCAATATTATACTTTTAGTTTTATTAAGTCAATAAGTTGTTCATTATCCATCATAAATCTACATTTGTTAAAAATATTTTATTTATTATCAAAATTTATTTGATATCTAATAAACTTTTCCATATTATAAAAAGCTGTTGAGAAAGTTAAAAAAAATATTCAAATATATGTATATTATTTAAAATAAAAGATTTTACTTACATAATTGTGTGTTTTATATTCCTGAGTACTACAAAACACCTTGTGCAAAACATTATCTGATTATTACTGTCTGAAATTACACTACCTTTAAATAATATAATTTCTTTTTCTAGCACTTAGGTATGATACAAAAAGCTTTATTAAGATTATTATATAGCCACAGAAATGTTTTCGGTCTATTCGACCCTCATCAGCTGTACATATATTACATACCTATACTATGTATGTAATATATGTACAGCTGATGACAGTCGAATAGATCGAAATTATATAATAATCATAATAAAGCTTTTTGTATCCCATCTAAATGCTAGAAAAAGAAATTGTAGAAATTGTAGATTATCTGATATATTAATATAAGAGAATTAATAGAATAATAGGATTTTTTCTAGAGAATTAAGAAATTATTGATTGGAGATGATATGGATTTTAAGATGCAATACAAAAAATATAATTATTTAAAATACCAAGATGTATGTTCTTAAATTTTAATTTGATGAATTATATTTTATGAATAGCTATATTTGAATAAATACTATTCAATTTAAATGTTAAAATGTCATATTTATTTTACAGGTATTATTATGGGAACAGGAGATATTATTAGTCAGACCATTATAGAAAAGAAAAAGAGAAAACAAATTGAAGTTATTAGAATTGCAAGATTTGCATTACTTGGTTCTTTTTTTGTTGTAAGTATTCAAAGTTTTTTTAATTCCATTCAAGATACTTAAAATTTCATAACTTCAATAGAAATATTATATGTGGTTACTCTCTAATTACTTAATTAATTCTGAAAACTCATTTATATCTTGATATTTGTATAGTGCATTATTTGAAATTCAATTTCCAATAACGTATCAATGGTATAAATGATTTATTGATTTCAGTGCAGATGAAAAGTTTCATCTATTATATTGAATTATTATTTAGAAAACATTAACTTTCACATTATGTAAATTCCTACTGAAATAAAATTAATGCTCAAGTACTATTTTAGCAGAAATATTATAACACATTTTGATTTACTGTAATGCTTTCGATTATAAAATAACTATTTTCAGCAATATTCTAATACAGAATTAATGCTAACACAGTCATCAAGAGCTTCTGTGAAAGTTTAAAAATTTAAACTTTCACAGAAGCTCTTGATGACTGTGTTAGCATTAATTCTGTATTAGAATATTGCTGAAAATAGTTATTTTATAATCGAAAGCATTACAGTAAATCAAAATGTGTTATAATATTTATAATAACATTGCACATCAGTTGTAAATTTTCAAAAATTCTTATTATATATTTTTTACAAATAAAAATTCATAATTTTTACATTATAAGTCATTATATTAATTAATAGCCAATAGGTGAGGTGCTAAGCTGCCAACTAGTCCCTGATAACCTGCCCCAAATGCATCATATCTGATGCCCAGGGCAAAATTCAGGTTCAATAAAGGGACAAGAAGCCCCTTTCTTGGCTAGCCTATCAGCAACCTCATTGCCTTCAATCCCTTTGTACCCTGGCATCCAAACAAATTGTACTTTGTTCCGGGTAGCCAGTTCCTCAATGAGATGACAAACAATCCCATACAAACTTAAAAGTAAAGCAGGAACTATCAAGTGCTTTTAATTCATTAGATGCTTTATCTTTTGCTTTCTGGTTGATGATGAAAGCAATACATTTCAATTGATGATATCTTTGTTATACTACAGTAAATATTCCAAGGACACACATATGAAAATGTCTTTCTGCACAGATTCCAAGTTATGTGATATCCACTACATGAAATTTTCCTGTACTATGGACCATTCCAAATAATGGTGTCCATACTCTTAATACTAATTCCAGCTTTGTTGGAAAATGCTTCCACTGTGACTCTTCTATCTTCTCGAATGAGACAATCAAGTACTGCTAAGGAAACATTGGTGATTACACAGTTTGCTTGTCCTGGCTTTGGGTCGTCAGTCAACAATGACTGCCCTTCTTGGAACTGCTTAATCCAGTCTTTAACACTTGAAAAAAGACATGCAGTATTATATGTTAATCATGTGGTAATAGATTTCTGTACTTCCAATACCTTCCATGATTAAAAGGCAGATTACTGCTTGCTGTTCAATGTTTGTTGCTTCCATCATAACTGTTTGGACAGAACAGTTGCACAACATTCTGAACAAAGACAGACTGCAACTGTTAGCATATGGTCATATCACCACTAGTCAGTGCCAGGGTTGCCAGGAGAAATTTTTGGGTCCGTGACAAGTCTGTAGTCTGAGTTCAGACAGACTGCAACTGTTAGCATATGGTCATATCACCACTAGTCAGTGCCAGGGTTGCCAAGAGAAATTTTTGGGTCCGTGACAAGTCTGTATTCTGAGTTCTACTTAAAAAAGGGCATCACTTTGGTTTAATAAAAATCCATATAAAACATTAAGTATTTATTTGAAAAAAGTGTACAATAAATTCAAAATCCGATACATTACATACCATGTTATAAATAAAATAGTTTTATTTTGGCACATAAAGTGTACAATAAATTCAAAATTTGATACATTACATACCATGTTATAAATAAAATAGTTTTATTTTGGCACACCTGCTTTGAGTGCTTGTTTGGGTAATAGACAGTGCATTCTAGCGGCGGCCTTCAAACTATCAGACACACTATAATATATGACACGTCAGAGCTCGACGGTCGGGCCCTTTTCGATGCTGGGCTCGTGACAAAAGTCACGAATGTCACCCCCTCTTGGCGGCCCTGGTCAGTGCACATAATATCACTACAGTGGTGCTACCTATACTTTATACCATCGTTTCCCAAACTTTTTCTATGACGGAACACTTTACAAATCCTGAAGTTTTTACAGAACACCTTGGTTATTTTATACTATAAGTAGATATTAGTAATAAATAAATTAGGCAAGTAAATATAAGAGTTAAAAAAACAAAACAAATATTTAACATTAAATTGTAATTACATAAAATAAAACACATGAAAATAATAAAATAAACTAGCAACTCCGATTTCAACTTGGCACAATATTTAAAATCATATGAGACTTTTATTAATTTTCATAATTTTTTACGGAATACTTATTGACCTTCCACAGAACACTGGTGTTCTGTGGAACATAGTTTGAGAAACACTGCTTTATACCAACATTGCTATAATAAATCCATTCAGCAGTTTGCTAAGTCTTTTGGCTCATTTTCATTTGAATGAGCCTTATAAAATGTAAAATATTTTACATAGGCAGAATTAATGATGATTAGCTTTATTATAATTTAATAATAAATTTTGATTGTATGATAATAGAATAAATTTAACTGCAAAAGAACTGGCATTGAAGAATGTTGACACCAATTTGTCTAAATTATTGGATTGTAATATAAATAATTTCAATTGTATTAAAAAAAATTTTTATTTGTTAAAAAAAATAGGAGAAATCACTAAAACTGCTTTACCTTTAAAATTAGAGTCCTAAAAAAGCACACTAAGCAGTGGTAAAGAATAAATTTAATAAGACAAAAACGTTTTCGGTATCTGTGATACAACTGACGATGGTATCACAGATACCGAAAACGTTTTTGTCTTATTAAATTTATTCTTTACCACTGCTTAGTGTGCTTTTTTCGGACTCTAAAAAAATAGGGTTACATTTAATCAATTATATAATCACCATTATTATTAATGATAGTTTCCCATTTTATGGGCAATTGATGAATGCCTTCTGAATAAAAAAGTTTTTATCTTTCAATACAAAGAGTCTTGAATGAAAGAATTGACTACTTCATTATTATTTTTTCCAATTTAATTCATTTTGTAATGATCTAAACAGGTGATAATCAGATGGCACCAGATCCAGTGAGTATGCTGGATGTGGTAGTGCTGACCATTTGAGCTCCAAAATTTTCTCCTGAATGATTTTAGAAACATGCGGCTGTGCATTATCATGGAGCAATACAACTTTTTTTCTGTTGACAAGGTCAGGGCAGCATTCTGTGATACAACTGACGATGGTATCACAGATACCAAAAACGTTTTTGTCTTATTAAATTTATTCTTTACCACTGCTTAGTGTGCTTTTTTCGGACTATTTATTTATTTATTAATTATTTTGTTGCATTTAAGCAGTTCATAGTAGATTATTCCTCTATAATCCTACTAAAAGATTCAACATTATTATTTTTGACTGAAGGCGTCTTTTTGGATCTAGTTTGGGTTGTTGGCTTTTATCTATCCATTATAATTTTTGAATGACATTATCGTACTGAATCCATTTTTCATCCTCAGTAATGATATTCCTTAGAAATGGTTCCTATTGGTGCCAAGTGAGTAGACTTATAACTGAAATTAATTTTGTTAAACCCGATATAATAAAATAAATGCAGTTTAGTAATAGAAAAAATATTTAAAAATTTCATATTATTAACTTCAAGTAGGTCTTTTTCAGTAATTCACTTTATCTATAATTTTTTTTGCTTAATATTTGTTTGATTCTTTATTCAAATAACTTTTCATTGTTGTTTATTATAAATTAATATACAATTGATTTTCAGTTTGATTTTTTATTTAGGGCCCAACGTTGAAAGTTTGGTATACTTTCTTAGAAAAATATGTTGGTGCTAAAGGAATGACTGTTGGATTAAAAAAAATGCTGTTGGATCAGGTAATTCAGTTTAAAAACCAGATTAAATTTAATTGATATTATTATTAAAATAATTTTTATTTTATCAAGACAATCAAAAATTTACTTCAAGTAAAAGAATGCACAATATATATCAATAATTATAAAAATTGATAAATAAATAAATACAGTCAAACCCTGATAACATGCCACCATCCATTTGGGGACAATTTTGGCGGCTAATTGGGGTTTGTGGTTTATCGCAAACACAGGTAGTATAGAAATGAAAATGAACTCCGAATTTATTAAATTCAATAAAATACACTACATTTATATTTAGCATCCAAACTTAACATTTCTAAAAAACTGTATACTTTATAGTATAGTATATGTACCATATATGTACAATACTATATAGAAAACATGTCCATTTGCTATTCTGATCCTCAATTTTGAGTTCTTTGTAAAACACAATGTACATAACTTACTATACAGTATCCTTATTTACTCAATACACAATAAACAATGGAAACGATCTGATTCTTCTGATCTTAAATTTTCTATAACCTAGGTGTGAACCAGGCTTAAAGAGAAACACGATTAACTGTTAACTCCATCTCAGAGATGGAATTAATGGTTAATCATGTGTCTCTTTAAGTCGCTGGTTACAAATAAATCCAGAGAGCTTTTAATACTGTTACACACAGTACTGATGAACTTCGGGATGTAAGGCACCTTACATGCCCCTGGCGGATAACAAAGATAAATACAATATCAAAAGGAATATTTGTTTAGATGTTTCTACTGGCAGATGGCGGAAGGTGTCTCATCGGGATTTGCCTATTCCATTAACATAAGGAAGATCTGTTCTGTCAAATTTCTTGGTGATCAGCAAGGGTAGCAGCTTAATGGGGGGAGCATCTTATTGGGGTTTGACTGTATATTTATTCAGTTTATTTTGAATAAATATGTAATAAGTTTTTATAAATAATTAATATTGTATTTTTACAAAAGTTCAAAGTATGATTTGCTTTATTTGCAATAATTGTGCTGTTTTGCAATAATTCGAATTTTGGTATCAAATTATAAACTGCGATAAATCAAGAAGCGCAATAATCGAAACTGTGATAATCGAGGCATTCCTTTTTATAAATAATTAATATTGTATTTTTACAAAAGTTCAAAGTATGATTTGCTTTATTAGAGAATTATATTTAAAGTGAAATTTAGCATTAAATAATTTTAAAATGTTACATAAAACAAGTTAAAACTGGTCGTCAGATTACTGTAAAAATGATTCAAATCTCATATAAAGAAATGAGAAAAAAAAACAAACTAAATTATTTATTTAAATTTAAATATAAATTAAGAGATAATGAAATTAGAACAAAATTTCTATCAGAAAGGCTGTAAAAAATAATTTAAACCAAGAAAATTACATAATAAATTAAAATGAATAAAACACCAATTTTGGAAAAGTGAATCTATCAATTATATTTTAAATATCATAAAGTCTTCTACTAACCAGTAAGTATAATTGAAAACACAATCACATGAAAGCTAATTCAATGTCAAGAAGAAACTGATACAGTATTCTATTGTAATATGATCATGTATTTCTGAAATGCATTTTAGTTTTTTTTTTCAACCATCATAAGTTTTTATAAATTGAAAATGTAATTAAAGTAATTATATAAAACATATTAGTTTTTTTCTTCTCAGAAAAATCACATTCCATGAAATATATTTATATTTTGAAATACTATAAAATAAAAATATGATCTCATTATAAATAAATAGATGCATTTCTGCAGAACAGTAACTTGATTCTAAACGCTCTTCCGATCTAATAAATAGATGCATTTCTGCAGAACAGTAACTTGATTCTATATAAAAAAAAATATGAAATGATGCTCAAAACTTTACTTAACAGAATTTGATGTATATAGTATTTTATGTTATATATTTAATAAATAGATGTTAAATCAGAAAAAACAATCTGAAAATTTTTGGAAAATAGTGAAACTTTTATTTGATGAAACAATGAAAATGTTCTTGATAGTTAAAACAAAATCATTCTGAATCTTATTTATAAAGAGAAAAAAATGAAATTTGTCTAAACAAGATAAGAATATAATTATTTATTATATAAACTTTTATAAAATATATTTTATCCTTTAAATATTTAACTGTTTGTTTAATGGTAATAAGAGAATGAAAATTGATATAAAGTATTTTTGAACAGTTTAAACAAAAATTTTATATTCAGTTTTCAGTTGGATATATATGATATACATGTGCTCTGAGTTTCGAATATAATTCATATGTAAATTTTATTCATAACTCAGATTGTTCGTAACTCAAATACTGTTGTGGATAATCCAAAAATACTGAAATAACTTTATGTACTGTATACTAATGAATAACAGAAAGTTTTTTTGCATAGTTATTATACAAATATTTTTATTTAAAAAATTTTCACCATGAATAACAGAAAGTTTTTTTGCATAGTTATTATACAAATATTTTTATTTAAAAAAATTGTCACCATCATGTAGTCTAAAATCTACTTCCTAAAATTGCATCAAAAATTAAAATTTCTAAAGTAAATTTCACATATAGCTTTCTGTTATTCCATACAAGAACACTTTCTAATTAATATCATATATGTTTTAGAGTGATACAATAATAATTATTAAATAAATTTTATGATCAAAATATGATTTAAAAAATTAAAAAAACCATTAAATATGACCAATTAATTTCTTTGACAGATTTTTGAACTAATTTTTTTACTTATATTATACCACTATATCATTAGGTGAAATATAGTTAAAAATGCACTTATATTAAAAAAAATTTTTTTAAAACCAGTCTCTCCCCTAATTGACATCATAAAAGGAGCTTTGTTAATAAGACTGGTTTGAACAGTTAGAAGTTTCTTATTTCACAGATTTGAATAAAAAGTTCTGATTATAAAGTGAGAGCTTCTCTAATGTAATTATTACCATTTTAAAATACTGCCATAATATGTTAACTGTTTAATTATACATTATATTGGTTGCTAAAACATTCATCACAATGTTAAAAATTCTTGAAGAGTTTTGAAATTTTCTAACATTTAAAAATGAAATTTCACATTTGTAAGTATAAGTTTTTGTAACTTAAGGAGCTCCTGTATCTTATTGCAGCCAATCAACCAAAATTATTATTATATACAGGAATACCTTGATTATCGCGGTTAATGTTGCCGTGAAAAATACTGCAATAATCAAATCCACAGTAATCGGGATAAATAATGCGTGTAAAATGAGTGATCATTGCCAAGGATTTTTCAAATATATTTATTAAATTTTATGTAAGAGGTAAAAAGGAAATGTGTTGAATGTGCTAATCTTCTAAGTTGATCACTAACGTTTCTTCTTGATAGCTGTAGTGTTGATATCATCCTTGTTTCTTTTAGCATTCATTGTAGGGGTAAATAAGGAAAGAAATAAATATCCACATGCACTTCAAGTAGAGGTGGATAGTTACTGGTGAATGGTGAGCAGGCACGATCAGATAAAAACGAAGTGCTACTTGGAGAGTGGCGACTCGAACTAAATGCAATTCTGGTTGCAGATGTAGTGGGCTACATCTCACGGCCGCGATAATTCAAATTTCGAGTGCAATAATTCGAATTTTGGTATCAAATTATAAACTGCGATAAAATTTTTATTCGTTATATGCATTTGATGGAATGTTTTTTATATACTGCACAAAAAAATTGCACATAAAAATCGCACAAAAAAAAAATATCGCACAAAAACCGACCGCATAAAAACAGGTTTGACTGTATATATATTGATATACAATTAATTAAAAAGCCTATATGATTCCTAATGGAATATTCTTGAAATAAATGGTAATTTAAATTATTATTATCTGTATTTATTAATTAGAACACAGTGCCACTTAACTATTATTTGTCTGTTATTTTAATATTTAATTAATTTAATTTCGATTAAGTTGGCACCACAGTATTTAATAATTGAATTATAATTTTTATTAATATTAATAATTATTAAATACTAGATGGTATATTTAAAATTATAATTTTATTATTAAATTATAAATAAAATAAACCAATTTAACACAAAAGTAATTAATTAATTAATTATTAAAATAACAGATAGTGAGATAGTAGTAGAAATTAATAAATAATAATTATTAAAATTACCATTTATTTCAAAAATATTCCATTTTTAAAGGTCATTTAGGCTTATCAGTTAATCATTTGTTCATAGATTCTGTAGTTAGTTTGTTGATAGTTGATTGTTATTAGTTTTTGATTGTATTGTGATATTGGTATATTTTTCAGAAATGAGGAGGTTTTTCAGATTTTTGTGGTTTCATTATACATTTAAGAGATCTCATGAAGAAATATATTCACTCAAATATGTATATCTAATTACATTAACAATAATAAAATTATTTCAATTACCATTAGCTATCATAATACAATATAAAATGCAGTTTTTCTTAATTCCTGATAAACCATACTGCTGGACTATGAGGAAGTGTATTGAACAAACTTTCATCTGAAGAATCCAGGTCTGACATCTCTAGAATTTTAGGGTAGTTTAGATCTGGACCTCAGTTCTCATTCTTCTTCTGTTGATTATCCCATCGCAAGTATGGCCTGTAGTGAACTCTGGAATGATTCCAGTGATTATTTTATTCTTGATTGGGATATGATATAAAAAATTAAGAATAAAAGCCTCTAGTAAAATTCAAAACATTTTTATAAAGTATTTTTGGTAGGAAAGTAATAATAATAATAATAATTACAAATATTAAATTCGATATGCCACTTATTCTTATCTTTATGCAGTTTTTTTACTTTTCACTACTATCAAAATATTGTTAATGCAAGATTTTTTGTTATTTACTTACTTTGATTTTTCTTTCTTTCCCTTGGACTTTTTTGGCAACTTGTTTGTTCTAAAGAATAAATGAGTTGATGTCATTCTGACTTCAATGTTGAATCTAACTGAAAATATAGTATTAGCCCAAATATTGTATAAGTTAATATATTTTTCAAGAAAATCAACAATAAAAAGTTGGGATGTTTATTGAATATAATGTTTGATTAAATGCAAAAGTCTGAGAAGAACAGAAATTTTGCTATTTTACAACATTCTGCTAGCACAATAATAATATATAAATTCAAAATATATTTTCTTCTGGATTATTCTGAGACTTTCATATATTAGAAAATGCAATTTTAAAATGTGATGAATATTAATAAAACATTATAATCATTATTTCAAATAAATTATTATAAAAAAAAACACATCAACAATCCTTAGAGATCATGGTGATGATGCTACATGATATTTGTCTGATGAAACTAAATATCCCAAATATTTTTGATAAATCATATTCAAATTTGAAACTTACACATGAAAATACTTATATGAAAAATTTTGTATTTATCAAATACAGAGTGATCTGAACAAAGATTTGCAATGCCAACAATTTGCATTCCTCTGTCAGATGTAACAAAACTTCATGTTTGTTTGTTTTTTATTTATATTTGTAATATAAATAAAAAACAAACAAACATAATCAAAATGCATATATTTATATGCATTTTGATTTTTAATGAATTTATGCTAAAATCTATTTGGAAGAGCATTTATATTATTATAAAAATGCATATAAATATGATTTTGAATAAAACACATACATAATATAATTTTGGTATATATTGGTTGTGTTCATCCTGGATAAATAGAATTTAATATAGAAACTTGGAATATTTTTGGTTTCTCAATAGGTCATCATCAGCTAAATTTCATTAATAGGTAATATAGCTCTATTCTAAAACAAAAAATATTTCTGCTTTAAACTCTTTTTTATCGTATGTCTTTTTTATTCAATACACTCAAACCTGTTTTTGTGTGATTTTTTTTTTGTGCGGTATAAAAAAATTCCATCAAATGCATATTATGAATAAAAATTAATTAAAAAATACAACAGAAGGCTGCCAAAATAACATGCAAATTAAAAAGAATCCAACAGATTGCCCACCCGATATCATCACATTACCACAAATTTTATTACTTGTACATATTGCACCATCTAGTCACAGTAGTTGATAACCGTCTTCTAATTAACATACATATCTCTTGACCAAAAAATGTTCTGGTGTGTAAATTCAATTTTTCCTTATTTGGAAAACCTATTTCTAGCTACATCATGAGGTTTTTGAGGTTTTGAATTACATAATTTCTATGTGGGATTTTTTTATGCGGTCCCTATTTACCGCATAAAAAATTTTTTTAAATGTGTTACAAATGATATATTTTATAGCTGCTTACAAAGTTTCAGGATATTTTTTTTATGCGATCCCTATCCCCCGCACAAAAACAGATTTGATGTACTGGTAAATATAATGAATTTTTTATTTCATTGACATTTTTCAACTTTAAAAATTATGTAATACAAATAATTCTCAACTTTATAAGTTAATATATTACTGGAGTTTGTTTGTAAAATAAGAACTTGTAAACAATCCACAGACATAATGTCAAAGTCAGGTATTCTATTTTTAGCAATGCAATTTGACCAAAATAAAATTAAAGGCCAACAAAACTAATAGCTTATAATTACACAATGATTTATTTATCTAAAGAAATGAAAATTTACTGTATCTTTTAAAATCAAATTATAATAAAAAATTATTTATATCATATAAATGTTAATTAATTTTTATTCTTCATTATTATTGACAGATAAGTAGATGAGTTTTAATACAGATAAACAGAGCCAGTCCAAGAAAAAGTGGCAACTGCTGCAAAGTTTTTGTGCAAGGCCTTTTAATAATGATGATAAAAAAAAAAACAGTTTCAAACAAGAATTAGATCATTCAGGATCATGGGGCCTTGTGCAGTTGCACCGTTCACACTGCCCTCAGGCCAGTCTTGCAGATAAACTATTGCTTTAGGCACATTCTGAAAGTGAAAATTATTTACAATGCCAATAAAACCAGAGCACAAGTTATTTTCACTTCTTGACTGCCATATTTATTTTTCTGATCCATAGCAGACAACAGAATTTTTACTACAAATCTAGTCATACTGTATTGTATAGTACGTACATGATTTAAAATGTCTTTTTATGAATGTTTGTATCAATTTTATTGAATTAATGTTTGTATTTTTGATTTTTTTTTTTTTTTTTATATATTATATTTCAAAAAACTTGCGAGCCCAGAAAGTCATAAATCAAGAACTTCCTGTACTTTGATTAAATAAAATAAACTTTTCTGCAAAGAAGATAATTAGCATTTATTATTAATTGTGGGGATTTTGAATATAACTGGATTGCCATTGTTTTAATGTTAAAATCAAGATTCAACACTAGGAGCCTTTAAATAATGAAGCTCCAACATGAAATGCTTTAGACTAGCCATTCTCAACCTGCAGCCGCCATGTGGCCTGCCAAGCTTTTATGTGCGGCCTGGAACGCACAGTCATGAATTTAATGAAAGCACAGAATTCTTCTCCCACAACCAAAAAAATAAAAATTCTGATATAAAAAATTTTTTTAAATCTAGAAAAAAATTGACTTTTCCTAATTTGCTAGGTCCTTCTTGATGCACTCATAAAATTTTACAGATCATAGTTAGTTTGGAAAACACGGACCTATGGCATTCATGAATTGAGAAGTCGAGATTTTTATAGGCGATTTTTTTACAAATCAGACTTTTTTCACGTGACATCAACTGGTTGCCGACTGCTGATATAGCATATTGCGGCCCACTTAATATAGCAAACAAATATATGTGGCCTAGGAAAAAAAAAATTGGGAACCACTGCTTTAGATTGAGAATGGGTGTGCATGAGTAAGCAATACTAGATTCCAGACTGAAAAATTCAGAAATGACTGAGATGGAGACAAGTATTTAAAAACAGAAACAAGATAGCTTATTTTCTAATTGGACAATTACTAAACATTTCTAAAAAATAAAAAAAGAAAAGGGAAGAGTGATCCAATTGATAACATAAGTGGCTCATAATCAAAATTTAAATAAAAAGTTTAATGCTAAAAAACAATAAAATGGAGGGATCCCTAAATCTGTTTTCTTATCTATTCACCCAAGGAGAAATAAAATATGTCAATTTTGATAGAAGTTCTGTTTTTCTTCGTACAGATAATAGAGTGATGGCTTTAGCTTCTGTTTCTTATTTCTGTCCATTTTAATAAGGCTATGGCTCAACATTCTCCTTCAAAAGGACTGTTTGTTTTCTTTAAATACAGAGGTTTTAGTTGAACCTTTCCTCCAAAATGAATTCCTGGTTTCTTCTAATATTGAAGAAGAATATGACCCTCATTTTCAAGATGCTATTATTTCTTAACAGTCAGCAAATTTTCATTGAGAAGGCCTGAGTTTTAGTTGTTAATTGATAAGTGGACTAGATTTTTTCCTCTCTCATTTGATTAGTGGAACAATGATAAGAAGGATCATTCTGATATCCTGCTCTCCACCTTATCTTGGATTTTGCTTTTTTTTTTGTGATGGAATGTTGATAATAGTGATGTCTTGTCTCTTTTAAGAAGGATCATTCTGATATCCTGCTCTCCACCTTATCTTGGATTTTGCTTTTTTTTTTTTTGTGATGGAATGTTGATAATAGTGATGTCTTGTCTCTCTCATTTCTCTTCTGGATGCTCTTTAAATCACTATATTATCACTCAGCTAGAAAATATTGAATTGGAATTCAGATTTTATATATAAAATTTTATTTAATTAAAATGGGTATGAGAAAAAGTTTTTAAAGAAGCTTCTTAACGAAGTAGAGAGAAGTTTATGCAAGGAGAAAACTCAGTCGAGTACTGTAAATCTGTTTCCTTTAGATGTGTCGAGCAAGCCCTATGGATAGAAAAATTCGCGAGGAACATCGGCGGGTTAAGTAGTATTGTTTTTTTGATCCAGAGTTTGGGACACACTTTTATTTATATTAATCAACTGTTTGTCTTGACAGTTTGGTCTATTACTAAACAATTAATTTTTCATGGTACTTAATTTTTATGCAAATTTATTTATTGGTCAAAATGATAAATATTTCAAAGTTTTCTTTCATAATTCAATTAAAAATTTGTTATAAAAGTCTTAAATAAAATATTATACTGCAAAAATACCTGAATATGATAACATTAATAATAAAAATAATATAAAAATTACTAATATAATATTTCTTACTGTAAATATTAAATAAAAGTAAACTATAAGCCAAATAAGTAAAGTAAACCATTTATCTTATTTTTATTTGACTTATAGTTTACTTTTATTTAATATAAAATTATCCATATACAATTAATTAGTTTATATGTATTGCTTAAATATACACCCAAACTCCACTTTGAGTCATTTCGGTTTGTGTTTTATTAGAAATCGACAATAAAATAATCATGTATGATCGATCATGTACTAAACATATAACGTACAGATAGTTCTCAACTTATGACAAACTTATACTTATAATGGGGTATCATTGATAAATTCTGCTATTTATCAATACAATTAACAATTGACCTGGGTTCAATTCTCAGACCGAATAGTATGGTATATTAAAAGTGTCCAAATATTTGTATCTAATTCTTGTAGTTTTGTGATCTTTATGTTTATTAAGATAATGTATAGTGTCCTAGTAAACATTAATAGTGAGAAATCCATAAATTTTGGTCATTTTTGACTTATGATAGAGGATTCAAAATTTTCGAAACAACTCCATCATAGGTTGAGGATTATTTGAATATTATTTAATTAATAAATATAACATGTATTTAATAATAATGATAAATAATTAATAATAATAATAATACATTTATTATTAAATTTTCAGTCAATTTTTGCACCTATTTTTCTATTCAATTTCCTCACAATTATGGGTATTCTTCAAAAAGAAAATTTTATTGAAATAAAAGAACGACTTCAGCAGGTATGTTTGAATTCATTTGATATGATATAAGTAGAAACTAAAGATACAATTATAAGCATAAAAATAATAACTACAATAATTATATTAGTCAAATTAGATTATATAACAGAAATTCATAAAAAAAATCACTGGTAATTGTATGAAATTCAACATGGGAATAATACTTAATAAGCTTCGATTTCCATTGGATTACCATCTGAAATAGTATCTTTCCAGAATTAGTCGGAATTAAAATTATTTCTAAATACATTAATAAAATTAATAATTTTAATTAATGTATTCAGATTGTTATTAGATTAAAGTATTGACAAAATTTACTTATTAATCTACAAAATAATTTGTAAATTTAATCTATTTATAAATTATTTTGAAGATTAATAAGCAAATTTTGTCAATGGTTTTTATGAATATACAGTATAATTATAAGAAATTGAAAAATATAAAATGAATTTTTCAGTTGTTATTCAACCAAGTTTTTTTATCTATGAAAATAAAAAAATTAACGAATATGTAACATTTATTCTTTGGAATAGTAAGCAATTATAGAATAATATACTTAGATATCGAGCAGGAACTTGTTTCAAAACATAAAGAAATAAATATGAAACTAAGATCGACTATTCAATTATATTTTATTTGACAAAATTCACAGATAATAAAGTATTTTGATTATAACAGAAAAATGAGTGAATTATACACTAAATTCTTTTAATTAAGAATAAATATTCCTATAATTCTTCTGCTCATCTGTTCTAGAATGGATCAAGCCCCTCATGAATGAGCTTTTCTCATCCTTACATTTATTATTAGAGATTATGACAATATTGTCAGCATACTTTATGTATGTGATATGTGTTCCATTTATTGTAAATCCTTTATTGTCTGATAGTGCTTTCTTTATAAAGTCTTTAATGTAAAGACTAAAAAATAGGGAGGGAGAGAGTATGAGAGGACAGCCTTGTATCACTTTAGTTTTAATCTTAAATTCTTTTGTTAGAATATTTTTGTATTGGATTATTGCTTTTATATCCTGATAGTATAATTCTGAAAATTTCATAAACAATATTTTTCTTGGCTAAAATTTTCAGAAATTGCTCTCTATTGATCGACTCAAAAACCTGTTTGTAGCCCACAAAGCAGCAATAGAGATCCTTTCCTTTATTTCAAGAAATTTTTGTCAGACTGTGCAGGGTGTAGCTCCGATCTACAGTTGATTTGTTTTTTTTTTTTAAACAAGCTTGTTCTTCACTTAGAGATTGTTCGTAAATGTTGCTTATATAGCTTTAAATAATTTTAATAAATAGCATATAAATATTGTAGAGTACAGTAATAAGTCAATAGTTATTATATTTTTGTGGGTTTCCTTTTTTATAAATAGGAATAATTTTTCCAATTGACCAATCACAAAGAATTTTTCCAGAATGTAATAAGTCAATAGTTATATTTTTGTGGGTTTCCTTTTTTATAAATAGGAATGATTTTTCCAATTGACCAATCACAAAGAATTTTTCCAGAATATAATTTATTAAAAAGAGATGTTAGCTCTCTGATATATTTTCCCCTATTTTTATATAATTTAATTGAAAGCTTGTTGATTCTTGGAGCTTCATCTAGTTTCATTTAGTTAATGGCATATATGACTTCTTTTTGAATATTTCAAGAGTTTCTCTATCTTCCAGTGGTATTAACGATAAGGATTGGATTTCATCATGGAAGATGTTCCTGATAGTATCTATACCAAATATTTTTAATTTCATTTAGATCTCTGGTTGAATTATCTTTTATAGTTAGCAGAATATGTTTATAGCATGTTGCTATATCCTTGGTTGTTTTATAAAAGTATTTTGAGTATTCCTGATAGTATCTATACCAAATATTTTTAATTTCATTTAGATCTCTGGTTGAATTATTTTTTATAGTTAGCAGAATATGTTGATAGCATGTTGCTATATCCTTGGTCGTTTTATAAAAGTACTTTGAGTCATGGCATAGAAAGCTTCTGAGCATTTGTCTAATTAAGTAAGGTATGATTATATATTTATGGATTATCAATTTGGCATTCTAACATAATGTTTAGCACCAATGATATACGAGGAGGAAAGAGGTGAAAGTTGCTTGGAGCAAGATCCGGGATGTAGGGTGTTCGATGATGTCCCAGCAAAACTGTTTCAACAGTGTGGTGGTCTTCAGGGCTGTATGAGATTGTACGTTGTCGTGAAGTTCCTCACTTGAAGGAGCATCTAGGAGACCAACGATTTGCTTCACATGAGGAGGTGAAACACTTCACGACAACATGGCTGAACATGCAAGGACAGAGTTTTTACCGGGATGTATGGTGTTCGATGATGTCCCAGCAAAACTGTTTCAACAGTGTGGTGGTCTTCTGGGCTGTATGAGGTTGTACATTGTCGTGAAGTTCCTCACTTGAAGGAGCATCTAGGAGACCAACAATTTGCTTCACATGAGGAGGTGAAACACTTCACGGCAACATGGCTGAACATGCAAGGACAGAGTTTTTACCGGGAGGAAATATTCAAACTCATCCCATGAAGCGACAAGTGCCTAAACCGATATGGAGACTATGTTGAAAAATAACCTAATGTATGTACTATCAGTTGGCTGTATTGGTTATACTTAAGCAGGCTTTATAATTTTACTTTTTGATCACCCCTCGTACCTATATTGAATTACTGTATAATAAGAACAACATATATTTAATAATTTATTTTTGGTACATAATTAAATTTTTTCAATTCTGTTGTTATAAAAATAATATTTTTAAAATAGATTATAAATGGATTAATCTTAGCAAATTTAAATATAAAACTTTATTTGTTTACAATCAATAATTTTTTTCATAAATTTC
>AYEL01092263.1:0-24613 GCA_000484575.1 Olivierus martensii | reverse complement strand
TTTAAAAATACTATGTACGAATTATTTGTCAGAAAGACATACCGAGGAATGTGTGAATTTTCTGATGAAATGAAATGTATTAATTTAGAATACAAAATGGACTTGAATAATTACGTGCTATTTTTTGTGTTAAATAAAATAGTAGATCGTTATAATGAAATATTATCTAATAGAAAGAAAGAAAAAGTTTTCAAGAAGTTCAAGGATGCAGTTAATTTGCACACCAGAGAGGAATCTGCCATATCGATTATTTATCGAGTTTTTGTCAAAAACACAACACAATGGATGAAAATCTGAACGTTCTGAAGTATTTTACAGAAGGACAATAGAATGCATGCATTATGACTATTCTCATTACTTTTAGTTCAATTAATTTTAAAGGATTTATAATAATCGTTAGAATGACTTTTTCATCAGAATATGACCTACTGTAATCACAATCTTACACAGAGAAAATAAGAATTATTGTTAGCGAAATGGATTGGGAAATATCTGATATTTAGAAAATGTTTTAGAAATGAATTATATGCTATGCTTATAATTCATTTAGTAGCCAAATATATATCTATATATATTATAAATCTGAAATGCCTGAGAGCGTATGTGCGCTTATAATGCAAGAACGGTTTAATGGATTTTTATGAAACAACTTTTGTTTGTAAATTTTTTTTGCGTAAATTCCATAACAGATAGGTATTGATTATTAGAAATTGATTTTATATATTGTAATTGGCGTAAATTACTTGATAACAATCAAAGATGGAAAATCAAAGCTATTTGATCAACCTCATTGGGTTACAAAGTCACGTGATATATTAGCTGACCGATATCATTAGATTACGATGATCATCTCCTTAGTAACTGAGCAGTCTCATTGGATCATAATGGACATGTAATTCTTGCACGTGACCATTATAACTCAATGAGACTGCTTTTAATGGAGGATATCGAGTATTCTGCTGTATATTATTTCGTTAAATTATTGAACTTAAGATTTCATATTAAAAGGTTTTTAAGATTTTTTAAAAATCTTTTTCTAATTTTCTATTGATTATAGCTTACATTACTTTATTTAGCCTAATACACTTAAGTTAAACTTTGATTAGGCTTAGTGACCACGTGTTGTTCGCAGCCATGGCTATTAGTGATCTAATCTCTCTCTCTCTCTATATATATATATATATAATATCTATACATATAAATCTAAATACCTGTGCGTGTATATTCAATTATAAGGCAAGATAAGGGGTATTAGGAAATTCAGCCTAAGATTGCCACTATCATTACCACTTGTAGAGAAACGAACCGTCATTGCCATAACAATGCAACAATTTGACTTATAATAATAGAATTTTATAAAAATTATCGAATTATTTATGCTGCTACTGATTTCAGCATGAACTGCCCGAGCAACGCCGGGCACGGGTATTCTAGATTTTAAATCATAATACAAAATATTTTTCGTAATCGATGTATTAATAATCCTTTGCATATCTTCTATATCTACATAACTTATATTTGAAAATAGTAACTTTTTAATCTTTTGAAGTTCATTTTCTAAAATTATAATATATGTAATAGATGCAGAACCCCACACAATTGAAGCATAGTTTACCACAGACATCACAAAAGCATAGAAGATTGCTCTTCTTATTTCAAATGATTTAATAAAGTATAAATTACGCTGCAGAATTCCTAATCTCATTTTAAGTTTTCTAATTAACGTAGTAACATGATCATTAAAAGAAAGCTTATTGTCAAAAACAATGCCTTAAATCCACAACTTGGTAAAGAGAATTTTATGAAAATTGCTTTGTGATATAATATCTTTCTCATATTTTACGCCGCTTTTCAACTAGAAATTAGGCCTATTAAATGGGGGTGCTATTCCAGCGCCCACCATAGACCTCCCAAACTCGTAGCATAGTCAGGCAAAGAATGAAATTTAATGTAGCGGTCTCATGATCTAAAATTGAACCCAGTTTCTTCACATTGCAATCCATATCCATTTTACCACACTACCATTGGTCTGACGATATTAATTAACCCTCGATGAGGAATCTAGCAAATTAAATAGTTTCGAGCTGTGTTATTTTACCGAGGAGTTGAAAGAACTTCTAAATATTTGGATTCTTTCCTCAAGATGTATAATCTTTTTCTAAACGATTTAATTAACCCTCGATGAGGAATCTAGCAAATTAAATAGTTTCGAGCTGTGTTATTTTATCGAGGACTTGAAAGAACTTCTAAATATTTGGATTCTTTCCTCAAGATTGTATAATCTTTTTCTAAACGGTCTTTTCAACTAGAAATTAGGCCTATTAAATGGGGGTGCTATTCCAGCGCCCACCATAGACTTCCCAAACTCGTAGCATAGTCAGGCAAAGAATGAAATTTAACGTAGCGGTCTCGTGATCTAAAATTGAACCCAGTTTCTTCACATTGCAATCCATATCCATTTTACCACACTACCATTGGTCTGACGATATTAATTAACCCTCGATGAGGAATCTAGCAAATTAAATAGTTTCGAGCTGTGTTATTTTATCGAGGACTTGAAAGAACTTCTAAATATTTGGATTCTTTCCTCAAGATTGTATAATCTTTTTCTAAACGGTATTTTTTCTAGTTGATTCTACGAAGACTTTGTAGCTCTATTAAGGAGAGTTTCTTTATTTAAAGGACAGATTTTCTTAATACAATACAAGTAATTATGTACAAGTAGTTAGTTAATTAAAGATTTTTCAAGAAATTTAGAAAATATCTTTAAGAAAAATGAAGTTTTTTAGATTGTTTAAAGATTAATCCATTCTTTTTAAAACAGACCTTCATAATACTGTAGTAATATGAAAGTCTGTAATCATAATAAATACCGGCTTTCGGCTGAGAACATTCTATTTCTAAGGCTTATCTGAGAAAAATAAGGAGTTAACAGAGACATTAAGCACAATTACTTTTGATTCTTCCCAATCAGGAGAGGTTAGGTTAGGTTTGTTATATATCTAGCGGCGGCCACTTATAGCGCCCATCACAGGCTGGCTAGCACCCATGATGGGGTCAACTGGACAGTTGAAGGATGTGGTTCAACAGCCCGGGCCCGGACCCCTCCTGAAAAACTGGAGGTATAGGACCCGGATTTGAATCCGGATCCTCCATGGCGGCCATCCGGTCGACCCCAATCAGGAGAGACTTTCTTTATAAGGAAAAAGAATAATTTTCTTTTGTGGAACATTTCGGTTACTTTTTATTATTCTACCAAATCACACATGTGATAGTTTTAGCGATGGTCATTTTAGAGCCCATCACAGGTTGGCCAAACCTGTGACAGGATCATCCAGAGGATTGAAGAATGGAGATAAACAGTTCGGGGTTTCAGATTTTCACTCATATAATCGAACCGAATCTTGAATCTTCATTTCAAAATTTATTTGAGAGATCTGGGCAGGCCGTGCAATAAGATAATGATTGGAAAATCAAATTAAAAATGTTAGTCTAATTTAATTTTTCATTCAGCGGCTTAAAAAACTAGTTTAGTTTGAGGTTTCTTTTAAATAATGTTGATATTTAATTCCTTGAAATAAGTTTTTTATTCTAAGATTTCCTTAAATGTGAAAGAAAAATATTTTGTTCCTTAAAATTAAATGTTAATTTAGCTTTGCCTATTTAAGATAGGTAAAAAACAGGCCATTTTAGAAAACATCACTAACATTTTGCTCTGTAGAAGAACAAATTTATTTATCCATTTTAATAAACAGTAAAAAGCAAAATCATAGAAAAATTTAATAATTTTTTATTAAGTTTAGTTTATAAAATAAAGCTATAAAGTTAGATTATTAAATTATATAGAATTTCTTGAAATTCTTTAATTTTGATATACTGTACAAGGTAGTCATAAAGTCCTGTACTGGTTTTAAATTTTAATAACTAAAATTATGGAGATATTTAGCAAAAATTATATGAATGTTCAAATCAAAATTTTTAAAACTTGAACATTCGTATAATTTAAATATCCTACAAAATCAGCACAAATGAGCAGACCTATTAACTTATAAACTTTATTAACTAGAAACGTTTTCGGCTCATAATTTAATAAAGTTTATAAGCTAAAGCTTTATATGAGCTATGATGAGCAGACCTAAAGCTATAAGCTTTAGGTCTGCTCATTTGTGCTGATTTTGTAGGATATTTATATTATAAACGGTATAGAGCAGTAGTTTTAAATCTGTAAATTCGTATAATTTTTGCTGATTACTGTAATTCCATTATTTGTATAATTTTAGTTATTAAAATATAAAATCGGTGCAGGACTTTATGATCACCTATATATATATAAACTCATATAAGTATACAGTATAATTAAAATCATTGGGGGACGAAAAAATAATTTGAAAGTGCGTGTGTACCTTTAAAAATTATCTAAGGATATCAGATTACGTATTTTGATTACGTATACGTTTAAACCTAGCTGTAAAATAACTTTATGATAACTCATTTGCACTATCTGTTAATAATTATTTGCACACAATTGACAGCAGCTAGATTATCGATTTATATTGTATAAATCAGTATTTTAAAATTTATTAAAGTTCATGTAATAACAAGACATTTACATTAGTGATATAGAGCAGGACGTATACTATTCTGTAAAGTATACAGTTTTTTTAGAAATGTTAAGTTTGGATGCTAAATATCTTTTTTCTTTTGTATGGTAAGCTTGGATGCTAAATATCAATATACTGTATTTTATTAAATTTAATAAATTCGGAGTTCATTTTCATTTCTATATTACACATGTTTTTGATAAACCGCCAACCCCAATTAGCTGCCAAAATCATGCCCAAACAGATGATAGCATCTTATCGGGGTTTGACTGTATATTATAAGATATGTCAAATAAAAAGATAATGTGTGTTGCAGTTCAGTCAGAAAAGTCAGATTTAATCCATAGGCCTAAAGGCAACTATCCTAATTTAGGAAGAAGATAGATTTCCTGTTCATAGAATTTGTTTGGCTGGGATCAAACCACTCTCTTACTGCATGCTTAACTTCATTTCTAACTGAAAATGTCTGCTTTTCAATTCTTTCAGTGGCTCAAACAAGTGGAAGTCAGATAGCAATAGATTGGGATTATAGGCAGAATGTGCAAGTATTTCCCATTTGAATGTCTGAAACAATGTTGTTGTTTCATGTGATAGACATGGGTGGGCATTGTCTTGTAGAAACATTACTCCATTTCTCAATAATCCTGGACACTTGTTTTTGATGGTGATTTGAAGATGTTGCAAGATTTTACAGTATTCTATGCTGTTAATGATTTGACATGTTGAAGGAAATGAATAAGCAACAGTCCTGTTGCATCAAAGAATACAGTTAACATTACTTTGCCTGTGACAACACTATTTCAAATTTTTTTTGGAGATGGTGAATGCATATTCTTCCATTGAATACTGTTGCATTTCATTTCTGGTTCAAAGTGGTGGCACTAACTTTGTCACCAGCAACAACTCTGCAAAGAAATTTGGAGTCATTCTTATAGCATATTAAATATTGAAGAGAAAGTCCTATTCAAAGAGATTTTGGTGCATTGGTTAACATTTTTGGTGCTCACTGCATGAAGGCCTTCTTGTCAGTGGCATAGCGTAGGGGGGTCAAAGGGGGCACCTGCCCCGGGCGGCACTTTGCTAGGGGTGGCAAAATACCTAACGTTGAATTAATATTAAGAAGACTAGAGGACATCCAACTCCGCAAAAACAGTGAAGCTGGAAACATCTGCAACAATATTTTGTGCAGTAGCTACCTACTGTGACTGCGCAAAGTATATGCCCCACTACTCTCCATAAAGTATTGTCTTTTAACAACACATGCACAACTGCTTGTGTATCTAAAAACAGTTTGAATTCGCAAATGTCATTCTTTGTTGATGTATATTACCTTAGATGTGAGATCAGCAAGTGTCAACTTTCCAAACACAGTATAGACAAATATAAGTACCTTGCTTACCTAAAGTAAGGAGACACAAGCAGTGGCGCGTTATCCTATGGGCTAAAAGGGCAATTGCCTAGGGCCCCCGTCAACAGAAGCCCCCAAAGTCCCAAATCAATATTCTATAAACTTATTTTTGTAGTAAAAAAAACGGAAATTAAATTTATGTTACATACTGAGGACTCTAGATTGCAGGTGTGACGTAGTAGCTTAAACTGTGAAAACTAACCAATTCAATTGGTGAAAGTTTAACTCTAAATGACACTCCAAAATTGGGCCAAAGCCACCCTAATGGGCCTAAGTCACCCCAGTTTACGGTATGTGTTTTTTATACAAATATAAAGTTTGTAGATATGAGTGTAACATTTTTGTGATTATATTAAATAACATTATGAGCATTATGATTCTGCTAATCTGTCATTAATCTTTATTAATATCGATATTCGCATAAAATAAAGGGCATAATTGTAGAATGAAAATTAGGAACAGAAAAATGTTAAATACGCCGTACAAAGACTACAGTACATAAAATAATAGAATAGAATCTGTAATCTTTATCTATTAAGAATGGTATTTTACTAACGGTACTAATATAATCCATATTACAATACTTGACAACAGCATGAAGTCAGTATTGAGACTATGGGAGCGCCGTATTACTAACTTTTGTGACGATATTAATGCGAACGGAACAATCGATTTCGATGTAAAAGGTAACAGTCAATAAGAACGGTATTTATTTTTTATGTAATCTGCCTCTGGGTTTTCAGTTTTCAATTTCGAATAAACATTCAATGCAATTTGCTTCGACGGCTAATCATGCAGACTTTCGAGAACGACTTAAAATTACAACTTTCACCAGTTTAAAACACAGAATCGATTGGAATGTGCAGAACATCATTGCACATTTGATCACAGTATATATTATAGACACGCAGATAATTTACTACATGTTAAAATCATGTTAATATCGTAATTTTATTTGGAGCTTATTCCTTATTTGTCAAAATTGTCATTATTTTATGACAATTTACTGTAACATCACGAATAATTTAGTGGACCATATCATTGGCGTAGTGATATAAATAAACTTCGGCTCTCCCATAGACTCAATACTGACTTCCGATGTTGTCGTCAGTTATAGTTATCTTAAATTTATAACTATAATATATAGTATACACAAGTGTATTTTGAAGTCCCTAATTCAGGATGAGTAAAAAAAAAATGTATACACACTTTTAACTGTCAGAAAGTTTATTTTCCTACCTATATGGTTAAATTTCTGGGAAAAGAAAGACTATAGTCCAATTGGAAAAATAAGTGTACTTTCTGGTCAAACTGAATGTTCCAAATGGTTAAAGTAAATGTTCAAAATGGTAGCCTTCAGCATCGATACATTTCTGAGTACGAGTCACGACTGATTCCTACTTCGCACCTAAGTGTCCAATGGGATTTCTGCACACACCGCTTGAATCTCATTCCAAAGTACCTACGCAGGGGACCAATCGAGTTTCCTGCACCTCTCCAGACCTTACGCCTCGATTTTTTCTTATGGAGCACATTAAAAGATGAAATGTACCGTCGTAAACCACGTAACCTAGACACACTTCGGGATGAGATTCAAGCGATGTGTGCAGAAATCCCATTGGACACTTTGGTGCGAAGTACGAATCAGTCGTGACTCGTACTCAGAAATGTATCGATGCTGAAGGCCACCATTTTGAACATTTACTTTAACCATTTGGAACATTCAGTTTGACCAGAAAGTACACTTATTTTTCCAATTGGACTGTAGTCTTTCTTTTCCTAGAAATTTAACCTTGTAGATTGGAAAATAAATTTTCTATGACAGTTCAAAGTGTGTGTACATTTTTTTGATTCACCCTGTATAATCGTAACGCACACCTAGCCCTCGATTTGAACGGCTCTGAATTTACACGGTTTCGCTTTTACACGGTTTTTAAATGAAAACAAAAAGATTTTTTTGTGTTTTATTTTGATTGTTTTGCATTGTGCCATTTATAAATTAAAAGATTATCATATTGTCACGTTTTGTAGGTTTACGAGTTCGTAGAGATTAATAAAGAGTGAATACAGTTATATTTCGTATAGTCAAATTTATTTACATACAAAACAAAATAATCTTGTTTCACTATAACTAAATTCAATACAAAATCCGATAATTATCTCATACAACACTAATCTATGTCTTTAATTCAGAATAACTCAGTTCTTAGTCCACTTTCGTTTTCACAATTTATCGCTCGCAAGTGTACTTTCTGGTCAAACTGAATGTTCCAAATGGTTAAAGTAAATGTTCAAAATGGTAGCCTTCAGCATCGATACATTTCTGAGTACGAGTCACGACTGATTCCTACTTCGCACCTAAGTGTCCAATGGGATTTCTGCACACACCGCTTGAATCTCATTCCAAAGTACCTACGCAGGGGACCAATCGAGTTTCCTGCACCTCTCCAGACCTTACGCCTCGATTTTTTCTTATGGAGCACATTAAAAGATGAAATGTACCGTCGTAAACCACGTAACCTGGACACACTTCAACATTTTCTCAAATACGCATGCGTCATTTTCCTCCAACTTTCGTGCCGGCAACTATAGGATCTATTCATCACGTTTTTTAAAATAAATGGGTTATGTCTGGCCACCAAAATAAACTATAATTCTTTACTGTTAAAATCAAACAATGCCTTAAGCGCATACACTGATGGGTAATTCATAATAAGCATAGCATACATTTCATCCAAATACACAATAAAAGAAGAAACCTATTTTACAAATATGTAATACAGCCCGTTATTACACCATTTCTACAAAATACACAATACCTACCGAATTTACAGTAATCAAGTAAAACAAACATTCAGCACTACATAAATTATACAATATTATAAAATGCATTTTATCAAACATATCATACCTAACACCAATATAATACAAAAAAATAGATTAATACAACATTATTATTAAAACTATGATCTCACGTCAATAGACCATCGTACATGCAAAATTTCTCCACTTGCGGCGCCACCTACGTCGTTGGTATAGCTTAGGTTTAGCATTCAGCTGTTACATAGCGTTTCGCTCTCAGTTTGCGTTTGTCTTTTTAATTTTCTTCATAGTTAAACTGGTTCATTATGGACTTTAACAAATTGACCTTTTCTAAGCTTAAGGGACAATTAAAAAATATTGGAGCAAAAAACAAAAACAAAACTGGGACAAAAGCAGAGTTAATTGAAAGGTTAAGTGATATTAAGCCATGCTTATTATAAATTTGCATAAATCACATTATAAGCATGTGTCACGAGTAGACTATATGTATTATATAGATCCTTCGTAGTAAAAAAATTACTTCTTGAGATCTTATAGTAGGATCATGAATTTTTATTAGCTATTATTATTTTAATTTACATAATATGCACGATTTTTCCAGGAACGTATCTACCGTGTAAATCGAGGGCTGAGTGTATTTATTTTACAACCTCTTAAATAGTCAACTACTATTAATCATTCAAATAAATTAACTTTATATTCACCGAAAATTCCGATTAAATTTATAATTTCATTTTACGGCGCATTTATTGCCATTTTACAAAATAATATTTTCTAATTGCAAAATTATAGTCTGAGTTTTCATTAAAATTTTAACTGAAATTTTGATAATCCATGTTGTTATATTATTGATTTTTTTTTCCTCTATATCTTTTATGTTTTTTCAATTTCCTTAACAAAATTAAATTTATTTTTGTAATTAGTAAAAATCTATTTTAAAAATTAATAAAAATGTTTACTTATTTGCCTAGTAATGCGAATTTCCATACATTATTTGAATCTGTCAGCTTGTAATAGAATCATTAGAAGCAAACATTAAATTTGCATTAGTTTCAGTTAAAAGAAAATTTTTGAATTATCTTTATTCATTAATTTTTTTAATTTCCTAAGCGAAAAAGTTATTTATTTAAACATCAAATTTGATTATCAGAAATAGAAATTACTTTTGAGAACAAAAGAGATGACGTTTATAAAATAGAAGTGAATAATTTCTGAAGCTATCATATAAAGAGAGATAAATGGAAAAATATATTTTATAAAATGAAATTAAATTGTTTCTCGTATTCATAAATTCATAATTAATGAAAGTATTAAAATAAATAATTTCTATATTTCTTAGACACTAGAGAAAATATTATTCAATTTTTTATTTAAATTTATCCATATAAGAAATAAGAAGTTTTTACAAATGTAAATTCTAATTCAAATTGTTTTATAAAAATAGCGCACTAGTTTTTATTAAAGGTATATTAGGGACTATTGTTATCGATTTATTCTTCTCTCAACTAAAACTGTATAGGTAGGCATATAGAGATTTCTCTTGTTGATGCAGAACGTCATCAATATAAACTATAAATATATGTATAAATTTATAAGTGTATAGAGTTTTAGTTTTACCAATATAACTTCATTTCAAATGTACTGTATAGATAATTTTGCAATGTGTATTTTTACTAAAATATCATTATTAAGTTTATAAAAATCATTTATTTTTAATGATTTAATGAAATGTTGATTCGTGACTTTCGAGCGCCTAAAAGTAATGATGAGTTTGTATTATTTGATAAAAGCATGGTCGTTTTACAAGTGACTCATTTAAAGGTTGATAACAAAATAGATCGATAGGAGTTTTCCATTATGATTGTTTAAGGGTAGCTAAGTATTTCTGAAGAATAAACTTAGTTATGATTCCATTTACTTATTAGAAATTTAATAATCTGCCGATATTATAATGAATGTTAGCTTGAGCTCAAATATAAAGGCATTTTATGTTTAGTCGTAAGCTGAATTATTAATTAATGAAATAAGCGAGAAAATATATTGACGTTTTCGAGAACTGCTTGGTAATTCAAACCAAGCCAAATTTTTTTAGTTATATATAAGTAAAGGGTTATAAATTAAATAAAAAAATTCAAGTTTAAAATACTAATTAAAGTTTTATATGATAAATTATTCTACTAGATAAAAATTAGTGCAGTAGTTAGTAAAAAAATAATGATTTAAAGGTTAAGGATAATTCACGATACGTAATCTATGTTACGTTTTCATTATGCGACAGAATAGTTATTTCACTTTCATGTCTGAAAATGCAAATTAAATCAATCAACTTAATGGAACAGTGTTCGCGTGGACAAAACACTTTAAAGTATGATCGCACTTTAATCAATGGCTTAGAGAGGAGTGTAGATAGCACAATTGCTCTCGGGTGTACGTAAAAGGAGGGCAGATTAACTGTTAAATTTGTTTTGTTGTTAACTTTTATATGATTACTGTATTAGTAAATTGCCTTACGAAACTGCTGTGAAATAAATTATGACTGTTTGAATAGAAATTTTATATCGAATTTTGAATGTAATGTTTGTTTATCCGATGGCATTTCTTGATTATATAGATGCAGTATTTTGAATTTTACTTTTTACTTCAAAGTTCAGCTAGAAAATACGATAAAAAATTTTTCATAATTACAAAAAGTATTATATTATATAATACTGTAATTAAAATAGAGAAAATAAATCAATTTATATATTAGTTTATAACTATAAAATATAATATAATTCTATATTTTGCCAATAGATGGTGATGGAGTTCAGTGAATTGCATACTGTCAGTGGTTTCAAGTCTGGGATCCCGGATTATTTTAAACAATTCCGTTTTGAAATTAACTAACTTCTAATCCCAGAATTCTGGGATTATTTTATAGCATTCATTACCATATATAAATATCCTTCATTTATTCATTAATATTATAGGCATTAATATTAATAAAATAAAAATTGTCTTCAATTTTTTCATGTTTTTTTTCATTATAAAACATTCTTCTTACATTTATTAAATTATACAATAAAGAAATATCACACAAAATCGATCAGAAATATCGGGATCGCCAAATCTCCATTGTACTTCGCGATCCCCATACTACGATTCATTAATTTATTATAATTTTTATAGTTAACAGCATAATTTAATTATGCAAAAATTTTAAATATTTCAATACGCATCTTATGAAAGAAAAATATGAATTAATGCTTTTTCTATGATATTAACATTTAATTAACCAGGGAAATTTTATTTTGACATTATAAAATGCCTATAATCAACCAGAAAATATATCTTCGAAATTCAAAGCAGCAGTAATGCGGTTTTTATAAATATCAATTCTAAGTTAAAACTGTATTTTATAATATGTGAAACCTTAAGTGGGCCAGATCACTGGACTAGATCAAGCACTGTGTTGATCGAAAATCAACACAGTGCTTGATCTTATATCTTGCTGTAAGATATCATAACAAATATCGATTATAATACCAAGTATTATAATCGTTTTTTGTTTTAGAAATTCGAAAATAAAGGTTTCTGCAGTTGAAATTTTTTAATCTTTGCATTATAATGGGACTAATTCGGTTTTTTAATACTTGATTTATAATAAAATTTGCCAAATTTTCTATTTCCCTATTTCGGTGTATTAAAAATATATCAAAAACGGAAGGAATTACGTCAAAGAATATGATAAATTGATAGTTTATGATCAAATCCCGGAATTTCTTTTATCTACTAATCCTGAATCCAGAGAATGAAAAATTCGTCGTGATTAAAATCGTTACATAGTGACAATAAGGCGCGCTAACATATTGTTATATATATTATACGTGTATTATTTTTTCAATTTTTATATATTAAAAATAAATGACATTGAAAATTTTTAATCAAAAAACCTTATAGAAAGTAAATAAAATGCTGAATATATAGCGTTTCATCATATTTATTAGGAATATTGACATAAATTACTATTACCTAATCATATCTTATTCTTTAATTCTTTACTGTTACAATCAAACAATGCCTTAAACGCATAAACTGATTGGTAATTCGTAATAAGCATAGCATACATTTCATCCAAATACACAATATTAGAAGAAACCTATTTTACAAATATGTAATACAGCCCGTTATTACACCATTTCTACAAAATACACAATACCCACCGAATTTACAGTAATCAAGTAAAACAAATTCAGCACTACATAAATTATACACTATTATAAAATGCAGATTATCAAACATATCATACCTAACACCAATATAATACAAAAAAATAGATTAATACAACATTATTGTTAAAACTATGATCTCACATCAATTGTTAACGAATTCATAATATACAATGTACAGTACATCATATCAATTAAGCTATTATATAAGAATCAATTTGCATAATATAATCTTTCAAAAATTTATAAAAAGCATTACTTGTTAAATTTAAAATTTGAACAGGGATAATATCGAGTCTGTTCACAATCCGTTCGGGAAAAGACCGCCTAGATATATTTAATCGACTACTTGGACAAACAATCCACTTAGACCGCCTAGATATATTTAATCGGCTACTTGGACAAACAATCCACTTCACTTTTCTAAGGTTTTTTTGTAGGAGGGTCAATTAGGATATTTATTTCATCTCTGTTATTATGAATATAATAATACAGGGATTTTAAATCATAATACAAAATATTTTTCGTAACTGATGTATTAATTATCTTTTGCATATCTTCTATATCTACATAACTTATATTTGAACATAGTAACTTTTTAATCTTTTGAAGTTCGTTTTCTAAATTTATTATATATGTAATAGATGCAGAACCCCACACAATTGAGGTATAGTTTACTACAGACATCACAAAAGTATAGAAGATTGCTCTTCTTATTTCAAATGAATTAATAAAGTATAACTTACGCGCGGAATTCCTAATCTCATTTTAAGTTTTCTAATCATTAAAAGAAAGGTTATTGACAAAAACAATACCCAAATCCACATCTTGTTCTATTTTGAAGTTCATTTTCTAAAATTATAATATATGTAATAGATGCAGAACCCCACACAATTGAAACATAGTTTACCACAGACATCACAAAAGCATAGAATATTGCTCTTCTTATTTCAAATGATTTAATAAAGTATAAATTACGCTGCAGAATTCCTAATCTCATTTTAAGTTTTCTAATTAACGTAGTAATATGCTCATTAAAAGAAAGCTTATTGTCAAAAACAATACCTAAATCCACAACTTGTTGTAAGCGTATAATTTTTATTTTACCTATAAATAAATCCTTTGGAATGGTTTTCCTATATGAATAAAAAACACAATTTGTTTTCACAGGATTCAATCGCAATTTATTTTGTTTTAACCAATCACACACATAATCTAAGTCTTTTTGAATCACTGAATGAACAGTAGACTATTAAAAATCTTCAAGTCGTCATTTTCGTAATCGATGTATTAATTATCCTTTGCATATCTTCTATATCTACATAACTTATATTCGAAAATAATAACTTTTTAATCTTTTGAAGTTCATTTTCTAAAATGTAATAGATGCAGAACCCCACACAATTGAAGCATAGTTTACCACAGACATCACAAAAGCATAGAAGATTGCTCTTCTTATTTCAAATGAATTACGCTGCAGAATTCCTAATCTCATTTTAAGTTTTCTAATTAACGTAGTAACACGCTCATTAAAAGAAAGCCCATTGTCAAAAACAATGCCTAAATCCACAACTTGTTATAAGCGTATAATTTTTATTTTACCTATAAATAAATCCTTTGGAATGGTTTTCCTATATGAATAAAAAACACAATTTGTTTTCACAGGATTCAATCGCAATTTATTTTGTTTTAACCAATCACACACATAATCTAAGTCTTTTTGAATCACTGAATGAACAGTATTAAAAATTTTCGAGTCGTCAGCATAAGCCAAAATCTCAGATTTTGTCTGGTGAAGTATCGGGTCAATGTAAATATCAAACAATAATGCACTTAACGGAGAACCTTGTAACACATCCTTAGATAATTTCATTGGGTTTGAAAACTCATTGTCAAATTTTAAAATTGCATTACAAGATAAATAGTTAAAAATCCATTCTTTCAGGCAACTATCAACCACATATTGCGATGATAGTCTATCATAAACAATTTGGTGATGTAATAAGTCAAAAGCCGATGCTAGGTCTAAATATATAACATAAGTATCTTTCATTTGTTCCATATTCTTTAACAATATTTTCTTAGTCATTAATAAATTAGTTATACATGACCGCTGCGGAATCGCATAGTGTTGTTTCATTGATAGTTTATCTTATAAATTTTTTCATAATCATTTTCTCAACAATTTTTAAGAAGGCAGACGAAATTGATATCGGCCGATATGAAGGAGGAGGTCTAAATATATAACATAAGTATCTTTCATTTGTTCCATATTCTTTAACAATATTTTCTAAGTCATTAATAAATTAGTTATAGATAACCGCTGCGGAATCGCATAGTGTTATTTTATTGATAGTTTATCTTTTAATTGTAATATAAATTTTTTCATAATCATTTTCTTAACAATTTTTAAGGCAGACGAAATTGATATCGGCCGATATGAAGAAGACAATTTAGGATTCTTCTTTGATTTTAAAACTGATAATATGTACGAAATCAACCATTGATTAGGACAAAAATTTCGGACAATACATTTATTTGTCATAAAAAGAATCACATCGACTACTTCAATTGGGATGTTTTTATAAAAAATTATCGGTATTTTAACAGGTCCAGGTTGCGTATTATTAATGCTTTTCAAGCATTAATAAATGCTTGAAAAATGCTTAATAAATGCTGCAAAAATGCTTTTCAAGCATTTCAAAAATTCAATCCTCAAATCCATCTCCAAATGTCCTATCTATTACGGAATCAGGTATCACATTTTTATGATCCATACCAACAACATTCTTAATGCTGTTATTTTTTGATTTTAAAACTGATAATATGTACGAAATCAACCATTGATTAGGACAAAAATTTCGGGCAATACATTTATTTGTCATAAAAAGAATCACATCGACTACTTCATTTGGGTGGTTTTTATTTTAATGCTTTTCAAAAATTCAATTCTATTAAACATATCAAGTCCATCTGCAAATGTCCTATCTATTACGGAATCAGGTAACACATTCTTATGATCCATACCAACAACATTCTTAATGCTGTTATTTCCGAACCACAACCGCTGGTCTACTACGTTACGGATACGAAATACCAACAACATTCTTAATGCTGTTATTTCCGAACCACAACCGCTGGTCTACTACGTTATGGATACGAAATGCCAAGCATGATATTTTTAAAAATCGGTATAAGTTGGGATAATTTCATCATTTGTACAAAATAGGATACATCAGACAATAATTAAGTTGCCTCTTAAAAACAAACTTTATTAATCAAATCATATTAATTATCCAAATAATAATAAATGTTATTTATAGAATCGGTTACTTTAAATTCTTTTTATAAATTATTTCAGCGTCATTACTTAAATTATTTTATGTTTAAGCTACTGTATATAAAATTTAACAAAATCTTATTGTTGATTCTTATTTTTAATTGCAATTTTATTCTATTCTTTATCTACACATTCTACGCTGTAGTATTTTTTCCTTTTATCATCCCCTAATACAGATATTTAAAAACTTCTGGTATTAATAATTCAACAGAGGCCGCCATTTTTCGAAAACATTTGAAGCGGCGGCGATCAAATTGAATTGGTAACTGCTTACAACTCGAGAGTTCGACTCGCGCTACCTAGCGGTCGCTCGACACGATAATTTGAATCTATTGGCTTGTCCGCTTTGCCGGTAGCGCTGGACGCTGGCATTTAGGATGTAGCCTTAGCATCATTTTAACTGCCCGTTTCTGTAGCATCTGGCCAACGTTCTTTTCCAAATTGAAGTTATTTAAGAGCGACAAGAACACCTAGCAAATTTCAGTTATAGCGACAGAGCGTAAATTATTGCACGAAATTCATTGACACCATCTTGTACGGGAATTCGCTGTTAATAATGCGCGCCAAAGTTGTTTCTGGTAAATTGTCGTGTTTTCCTATTAATACGTTATTTTTGAAATTATTTCTTATCTAATTAGGTATTCAATTTTTGTACGTAGTGAAATTCCAAGTTTATTTAATATGGCAGTTACGTGCCACGAAAATTTTGTAATTTATTACATTCCCAAGATGTTCTTCGTTTGTGTTACGGCTGTTACGTATTGTATTATTACCGATAATTTCCAAGATGTTACGTTATTACTGATAACATAATAAATGAAATTATTTAAAGTTGTACAATTGTGACTGTTAATTTTGTAGTTTTTGTTTTATTGACTGAATAGGGGCGGCCGAATTTCTAGACACGGCACTGTTTCAGACCTCGTTAAAGAAATACTGTTCATCCAGCTTAGCCGCCACCACCGAGGCGACTACTCGTGCGCTAACTGAACGAGTCCAGTGACAAAATAGGGATGACAGTTTGGCGTGTGGATGTTTTCAAACGCCAGATAACTGAAGTTGAATGGAAGTTTATTGTCATGTCGAATGCTAAATGATTAGTTTCGACGTTGGAAATAGTATATTTAACAGAACTTAATATAATATTAATTCAATCATTTTTATCTAATAAAATACTGTCCCTTTCACGTTTGGACTCATCCACTTTAGCTAGGCGCGGCTTTCGTGGACGGACAATACTATCTGGAAATAGTGATAAATAGTTATTAAAACTTTTTTAACATTAATGTTTTTAACTTAGTTAAAAACAATGTTTTTTATAATTTTATTAATATAAAGCAATTTTTAGGCCGTCAGTTTGACATCTCTGTGATACGCGATTTCGTTTTAACGAAAGGCAATTTCACGAGTTTCTTTGTTTCGATTGGTGTTGTTGGACGTATTGTCCGTCCACCAAAGATGCGCCTAGCTAAGGTGGGTGAGTCCAAACGCGAATGGGAGAGTCGCAGTCGGTATAATGACGGGTGGGAATTATTGAATTAATATTATATTAAGTTCTGTTAAATATACTATTTCCAGCGTCGAAACTAATCATTTAGCATTCGACATTACGATAAACTTCCATTCGACTTCAGTTAACTGGCGTTTGAAAACATCCACGCGCCAACCTGTCATCCCTATTTTGTCACTGGACTCGTTCAGTTAGCGCACGCGTACTCGCGTCGATGGTGGACGGCTAAGCTGGTCGGACAGTATACATACAGACGACAGTGATCTTTCAGATCGGTGACACAAATTTGGTGCTGTCCTGCCAGGCTTACATCGTTTCGTGGGAAACTTTCTCGCCAAAAATAAAAAACCTATTAATGGGAACCCGGATTTTTTAGGATAGTCAAATACAATAAACAAAATCAAAACAATCCATCTTTAAAAGAAGTGTATAAAACACATGCTTGTTAAAGATTTATTTGCTGTGTTATAACCTATTTAAAAAATGTAAGTAGTTATGGACATTTAAATTTATAAAATTTAAATAAAAAAATTCTGGATTTCTTGATTTTTTTAAAAAAGTTACTTTCAACGCTAAACAGAAAACTAGAGATCGATAGCAAGAAATTTAATTTTAGGAAAAACACGTGTAATTTAAAGCAATTATATATAGCCTATTGTACTAAATTCATTTAATTAAACAATTTTTTTAAATTATCTTATATAAATAACTGCAACCTTCTCAAAATTTAATTTAAAAAAAATGTAAATGCGATGTGGCCCTCTGTAATCTTGCGAGTTCATAAAATGGCCCTCGAATTAAAATGAGTTCGATACGCCTGCTCTAGACAAATTATTTGACGTCAAAGAGCAAACTTCGCTTCCAATTGGTGGTTCTTAACCGGTGTTCCTCAGAACACTGATGTTCAGCCAACGTGTTACCACATATTAGACCCGACATGGCCCAAATCTGCGAAAGACAATTAGCTCAGACATCGCATAAAACTTGATTTTAAAATGCTCCATTTTTCTAAAACAGTTACTTACAATCCTTAAAAATATATGTTTTTTTAATTAATGTGTTTTACTGTTATTTAATGTGCGATGTATAATTTTTAGTAAAATACATGTTCGTGCATATTTTTGTTGTTTGTTTTATGATCTTATGTGATATAGTGTTTCCCAAATTTTCTTTATAATCAGAAATGTTCCGTGACTTCGAAAAGGTTAAGAACCACTGACCTAGACAGACAATTTCGTTATTATAAGTCGATGTGGCGGTACATTTAAGACGACAATTTATCAGAGACGATTTTTTGTGTGAAAAATTCTGTGTAGAGATAACTTTACCTATCTTTCGGACCAGACGATCGACACGTAGATGTTTTGAATGAAGAAATAATTATCACTTAGTTTCACGTGGAATAGAATATTTAAAGGCTGTTAAAATTATACTCCGTCTCACTCTCAACTGATAGTGACGTTACGCGATCTTTGGTTGTAACTATCCGCTTCAAAAATAAATCGCAGAATTATTTCCTTTGCAGTAGGTTTTAATTTCATATCAAGTACATAGTTTTTAATACTTTTTTATAGTTGTAAATAATTTCAGTAATGTACTGGTGACAATCACCGGATAGAAATATAGATCTAGCGATCGTCCGTTAACGAGATTACCTTATTTGATAAAATGGCTTCTTATTCGAATGCGAGAAATAACGTGAGAGGAAAGTGCAAAGAGGAAAGTTTATTTTTCTATTATTCAAGTAATGAATTATTGTAAATTATATAAAATATAAATATAGATATAAATGTGAAAAAAGCATCCGCAGCTAACCGATCAGACGACAACGTCAACACCGGCAGCGGAGTGGTACGTTTTTAGCATTTTTAGCACTTCGCCGGTTAATGACGTGTTTTCTGACGTCACTATTAGTTGAGAGTGAGACGGAGTATAGTGGTGTGTTCTGGATGATCTGTTCTTTAAAAAATTTAATTATTAATTAAAAGAATAGACAATGTGGCTCGGTAAGGAATTACTGTCAAATTTACACAAACTGGATGAAAGACACGGTTCTTTTTCCAGTTGAAATATTTTGGCATTGAAGTTTCTCTCGGATAGAAGGTTTTGACAAAATATTGAGGATACTATTCGATTGTGTATCGATCGAAATTACATCATGTTTTTGTTCAAACTATTATTCGTCGTTTAAAACAGGGATGGGCCACCTACAACGTATTAAAAATGAATAAAATAAAAAATTCCTTAATCGAGAAAATGAAATACGGCAATTTTTTCAGAAAACGTAGAAAATGAACTTCTATTGGAGACTCGTAAAATAATTTAGATTAGAAAAATACTTTTGAAGAAAAAATTTGATATATTTTTATAAAACTTTTATCAAACAATTTTTTCCAACTTAAATATGCGACGAAATTTCAATAGTTATTTTCTACAACTTGTATAGGTAATAGTTTTTTCCGCAGAGTAGTAAAAAATAAAAACAAGAAATCGGCTAACAGACTTACGTCTCAAAAATAATTTAAAACTAGCAGCGATTAATATTCAACCAAATATTTTGGATATACAGTATTACCTTCATATTAGTTCTAGAAGTCACATTAAGTACAGTGAAAACTGACTTCATGACTACCTGACGGGACGACCACAATTTTATGGGAACCAAATTTTTTCCCATAGGAATAATGCTATTTGACTCTCTATAAGACCACCACCTCCCTAACGCCACCACGACCATTATTTTTATAGACCAAACATGAAGTGAAATTGTCTATGACGACCATAACTTTTTTAATATCACTACTAATTGACTATATTTATCGCTTATAGCAGTACCGTTTTCTTTTAACCTTAAATTTCATTTAAGCAAAACCATTACAATAATTCGTACCACCAGAATGACGTAGCGCGGTGGAAGAACGAAATCATGATGTCTTTTTTAATATGCATGTTCCTTAGATTTGTATCTATGATATGATAATTAAATTTTGTTTTAAAAACATTAAAAATCAAAACTTGAAGGCCTATGGCGATGTGATATATTATAGGGGAAACAGGGAAAGTGAAAACAATCAGCCACCGGATCCGGATGTTTGTGTTCAACGCGAGCGTATTAATCAAATGTAATATCATACAGGTAAAAGTTTATCTTCCCTGTGTGATGGCTATGTATCCACTATATAGTAGGCTTTTTTAATGAATATATATCGAATCTTTGGTTTAAAGATTTGTGTTAGTCAATCTTTACATCATGGTCCTAGGGACGCGTGTATAGATTCATTCAAAAATCTTACTATATAGTCGATACATAGCTATCACACAGGGAAAGTAAACTTTTACCGATTAATCAAAGAGTAGCGCACGCCATCTAAACCATGGAGTAAACGATAGTATTCAAATTAAAATCTTACTTCAGTGACATTATTTTTGACTATACAATACCGATATTATTTGCTTCAAATATAAAAAATACTTACTACTACTATCTTTCCTGTTTTTGGTGAACGTTTCTTTAATTTAATAAAGCTTCATATTAATATCTTTGTTACGCTTTTACTGACACCATCAATTCACTCCACATTTCTCACAATGGCTGCTTCCATCTATTCTCCATTATTTTCTCCGAAATACAGTAGCTACTTTCTTCAAATCAGTTATCAAACATGGTGTAATTGGATAAATAATCACGTCCATCTACCGCCATTTTCTTTATATAACGAGTTTGCGCAGTATCGAAGAAATGCGATGTAAGAGATAATTTCGTTGGTTGGAATGAGACTGACGTGTGTGTGCTTGAATTCTAAGCATCATGGGTAATTGACGACGTTTCCTAAAAAACAATGACTGCCGCATCGATTAATAAATAACAGTATAGTGTATTTAATTTAATTAAAATCTAATATTCATTCTGTTGTCTCTGTGGAAAGACGGAGACCAACAGAGATCCTAAAATTATTGGATGAAGATTGGATTTTTACGGAATGACTGCAGTTCCACTATCTACTTATAATCTCTCGTCACACCTAATAAAAAAAGAATACGTAATTATAGTCTGTTCCACTTTGAGATGTAAGTGACGTCAAGAGTGAAGCGGTTATAGTTTGTCCGCGAGAAGAAATATTGATCAGAATACAGTAAGACCCCGTTTAACGTTGTTTCGATATAACGCGGTTTTTTCGAATTCTATATTTTTATCGATTCAATTTGGCGTGGTTTTTCAAATCGTTATTCTTACATAAATCCGAAATCACAGGAATTTGTTGCATCGATACTCCTCCGCCTGTCTCACAGTGAGTTTGATATCAGTGCAGTGCAATACATACGAAAGTGCTGCGGTCAGAGTTCATATTTATGATCGGTCATCAATGTTATTTCACAGTAATAAAAATAACAATTATCCCATTTTTATTTTAATCCGAATGCTTCCACTTTAAATTATAGTTCCTCGAAGTTAGAATGTTTTTCTTTCATCAATATGTTTTCGTTGTTTATAGTTTACTGCCATCTGATTACTGCTTTTTATTCTTAAAACTTTTTATTTTCTAGTTTTAAGAATTTTTTCGTGAATGATTTATGAATACTAATCGATATTCGCCATACAAAATGTCTATAATTAATGTAATACAATAGTAGTAATACATACATATAAAAAATGCTATGTATATATTTTTTATTTACTGTCCTGTTTCACCTATTCTCATTATTTACGTGCTAAAATGACCTCGATTAACGCTGTTTCATTTAGCGCTTGGTTTCCTTGGAACGTATCCCCCGCGTTAAACGGTGTCTTACTGTACTTTCGTATATAAAGTTTGAAAATCTCGCTGCCATCGTAATTCGTATTTTTATACTCGATATAATAAAAAAAATCTGAGAGTAGAAAAAGACGAAATTAAAAAAATATCAAATTTTGTAATCGAGAATATTCGTATCCCATCAAAAACCATTTCATGTAAAAAATGTAGCCAAGTCTCGTGCCTCTTTATCCGTAAAAAGTAGTGAGATATCACGAGAGCCGAGTTCTAGCGCCCTTATTTACTCTGACACTTTTATTCACAAATCACTCCAAATAATTGTATCTTTAGTTAAAGAACATTTTGTGACTCGGCAATTACGCAGCATAAGGAATTACAACTCACAGCCTTACAACTTTACAATGTTATGTAAAATATTAATAACTATACTTTATAAATACATACATGTTTAGTTCGTATATAAATACTGTATTATCTTACGCAATAGTTTACTAATAAACGTGAATATTAAATGTAAGCGATAGCCGTCACATTCTCGTGCTGCGTAATTGCCGAGTCACAAAATGTTCTTTAATTAAAGATACAACGACTCGCGGTGATTTGTGAATAAAAGTGTCAGAGTAAATAAGGGCGCTAGACTCCAACTTTTTACGGATAAAGAGGCACCGAGACTTGGCTACATTTTTTACATGAAAGTTTTTTGATGGGATTTCACTTCTTTTTGTGAGTAGTCCGTCTTTTCTCGATTTCGGGTTCTTTTTGGACATCAGCCACTGGTTTTCGCATAGCGCATTCTCTATCTCTATTGGTCCTTCTTGAATGAATTATTTTGGACAATATTTTTATATCGAAAGTTCATTTACCGTTATTGGTGTATATACATTATTTTGGATTAATGCGCGTAAAACTTGCCTGTAGGCTCATCTTTGTTTATTATTTGTAGAATAGAATAACAATTAAGGTTGCCGACAGCGAACGAGGGAACGTCAACGTAACTGCGGCTGCGGATTTTTTTATTTTTCCTTTCTTTGTACCCTAAACACTATCTTTACCCCAAATTTCAAGTTTTTAGGGCTGCTAGAAGTACCACTGATTTTTGAAGATCCGGTCAGTGTCGAAAAAACGAAATTTTGAGTATATATATCTTTTGAATTAATGTGAAAAATTTAGAGGTTTCGTTCCGTTTACCAACTACTCTAGATAAAAAAAATCAGGTTCTTGGGCAACTCCAACACAAAGATATGGAGATCTTTTAGAGGTTTCGTTCCGTTAACCAACTGCTCTAGATAAAAAAAATTCAGGTTCTTGGGCAACTCCAATACAAAGATATGGAGGTGTCAAAAGTACTCCGAGTTCCTTCCAGAAAAGGATGGTACGGCCGTGCTTGCTCGACTATTTCTCCGTCATAGCAGACGAATTTCTATAGAGTTACATGCAGTGTTATGTTTGATTTGTAAGATATTTTTAGCAGGAATTTCGCTATATTTTGATGAATTAGAATGAAAACACCTTAAGGCCGGCAAACATGAAGCGATTTATCGTGATGTGACTGTCCGCGCAGGCGGAATGATTTATCGTCAAATCGTTCAGATTCGTTGTTGAGATACAGACTTACAAAGCGTTCGACTGACGGTCAGATATCAAATTGTATAACAGATCCGACCGTGTATGGGCAAATCTGAAGTGATTTCTCGAATTGTGGTCTTCTGCGATTCCCAACAACTTTTGGATATTTTGCACTGCTCACCGTAGTATTTTTTAAAACGAATTCGGGTAAATGAAGCGATTATAAATTAGAAACTAATTCATATTTCGGGCATCCGGCCGCCTACACCTAGGCGATTGCCTAAGTTCACCTAATTATAGAACCAGACTTATTTTCTATGAAATTTAATGCTGATATTCCATTATTGAAGAAACGTTGACGCAAAAACATTTAAACCAACAGTATCAACTATTTTTTTTTTTT